>CAAKHF010008614.1:51510-54010 GCA_901007745.1 Hippocampus kuda
CACGCGGGTAAAACAGGCACACGTGTTGCTCGTCTTGCTGCTCATCGATGGTGCGTTTGTCTCTTACCGGGTCGCTGAGGTTGAACTTTGATTGACAGCTGACGCACAAACTCCAGCGGCAGCTTAACCACTTCCTGGAAGGAGAAGAAAACCAAAACAAAAATGAATACAAATCGGAATCTGCTTTCTGGTGCAACCCCGAATATTTCATCATTTTCCCTCCAAAATTTTGGTTACTTTTGTCATCATGTTTTTGTGTATTATTTTCAACTGGTATTTGTGAATCGTTTGTAAATATTTATATTTTTTGGAACTTCTCTAATATTTTGTGCATTTTGAAATATTTTATGGGCGGCCCAGTGGTCCAGTGGTCAGCGCGTCAACGGCATGGTGCAGCACCCCCGTGACCTTTCTGAGGATAAAGCGGATCCGAAAATGAATGAATGCAATTTTTTTCAAATTTTATATATATATTTTTTAAATTGTGTGTTTGTCTAATTTTAAAATAGTTTTCAAATCTTCATCTTTTTCCGACATTTTTTTTTAGAATTGCATAATTTTTGTTTAATCTTCGATCTAAGATTTTTTTTAAAACTTTTGTCTATTTTGGGGGGTCTTATATTTGTACATTTTATGTATTTTGAATACTTTTCCTTTTTTTTAGAATCGAGTGTTTATTGATCAATTTGTTTAAAATGATGTATTTTTCCATCAAATCAATTTGCATTTTATTTGATCTAAATTGTTTCGGCTTTGGCGCTCTTGAGGAGTACGCAAGTGTCCTTAATGAAATGACTTGCCTTACTCCCATTAGCAAGACCCAGTCGTATATCTTGAGGCAAAACCGTTACATTACTTATCACCCCCCCCTTCTCCCCCAATAGTAATGATCGGACATTTTCATACCAATTCCTCCCTAATGTGTTTATCGTAACGCGAATATGTGGAGCAGGCGGCTTAGGAAACAAAGGCTGCATTCATCGCGGCTTTCGCAACATTGTTTCAAGGCTTGTGAAGTGACGCACTGACGGCGACGGGTTCTTAGTCGTGCGACGCTTGGGGGCCAACCCGCCGTGCACGTCTTTCATCCGTGACGTTCAGACGCTTTTGCGGCGGGTAGAAGAAGAAACAATATTGCGTTTCATCCTCAATGGACGTCAGCTGACTGGCTCCATAATCGGAACACTGCGGCTTCTTGTCCTGCCATGACCTTTTTATTCTTTTTTTTTTTAAAGCGCAACACCACAGAGGCATCTTTTGGAGAATGCTGCAAACATGCACTGTTGATATTCAAAAAGACAATGTTGCCAACTTTGTCGTTCATATTTACTGCCATCTATTCGGAACACTTTCAGGATGCCTTAGTTTTTTTCTCAGTGTTAGAAATATCTTTGTTATTTTGGTTCACTGTGAGCATAAACGATGAATACAGTTGGAATGTGATCGAATGTTAACGCTCACCCCACATGCCTCGGGTGCCTCCAGTCTAAATTTAACCTGCCTAAGCCTAATCCTAACCGAGACCCAAATGTCTGAATTTCAGGCTGCAAAAACGATCTCGTGGTATCTTGTCAACTCGCGGTGGAATTGTTGTGTAACCTGCACAAAAGGCAATTTCCTCTCTACTTGCGCCCTACCTTCTCGTGAATATGTGTGCGCGTGTGTGAGGTGAGGTGTGTGCGAGTGCGCGCAACTCACTCCACTGTGGATGAACTTGTCGCCCAGCAGTCTGCTCATCACGTTGGAGCTGAAGTCCACAATGTTCTGGATCTGCCTGAAGGCCTGCTCCGCCGTCTGAAACGCACACGTCGACACACGTAACACACGCGCGGGCCGTGTACACACCGCAAACACGTCAAAATTGGCTTTTCGCAGAATGATGAATTGCTCACATCTTAACACAGAAAATTAGCCTGTTCAGGATATGTTAGCATGAGTCACATTTGGCCTCTAATAACAAATACAAATGATTGCTGGCGGTGACAACAAAATGACTGAAAGTCCCGAGAGGACAGTGCAAAAGGATGACTTTTGAAAGACCCGCTGATACATTTTCAAGCGTCCGCCGCTCGCTTGTAAGGTGCTTGACTCTTAAAAGCAAATTTGGCTTCCATTGTTTCCTACTGTGATTAAGAGACATTTGCATGTCGAGTCAACACCAAGAGTTGAAGCTTCCACGCAAACGAGTTTAACACGCCCCGACCCACCTGTGTAAGTGTGTGTGTGTGTGCTCGTGCGCGCGCACACACACACACAAGCATCCGGAGAACTTGATGTGCTTTCAAAACAATTTGAATTAAAGGGCACACGCAGAAAGGCATGTCCCTTCACGCCTCATATAAAGGAAAAAAGGGTAAAGGGTGCCAAAAAGAAACATTTGCTTTACCTGCGGTGGGTTTTCAGAGTCCTCGGCGGGATATTTAAGCAGGCGAAGAACTTTGGACAGCTACACGCACACACACAGGCAAAAAAAAAAAAAAAAGGATTAAAAATGTGTAGA
>CAAKHF010008614.1:59010-70252 GCA_901007745.1 Hippocampus kuda
AAAACAGCTCGATATTCCTGTAATACTGTCACTTTTGTGATGCTCCATAGAGGACACACGTCAGCCCCTATGATCATATTAGCAGCGTGGTCGAATCTGATTTTAGAAATACAAAATTCTGAATGTACGATGATTTTTTGACCATTGCGGGTGTTTCAATTTAGTGCACTTTTTGAAACGCTATGACATGATTGATTGCAAATGAGTTTCATTTTGTGGCATTCTTTGGACCCCAGTTTGAGAAGCGCTGCTTTGGAGACCTGATGGCCGACTGTTGTTATTATTTGGGCTCGGGGGAGGGAGCAGCACAGGGGAGACAGGCTGAGCTGTCAATCAGCAGAGCTTAGTTGAGCAGAGGGACCAGCAGGACCAGCACAGCACCCTCTGTCAGCATCAGGGGCAATGGCAAGCTTACCTGTGGCCAGGCCCCCCTCTGCCCTGCCCTTCATCCCTCCTCCTCCTCCTCCTCCTCCTCCCGGGCCCGAGCTGCCCAGGACGTCCATGGCGAAGGACGGCCGCTCGCCCCCCCTGTAGGGCTTGGGTCTGAAGGGGAAGTCTTTGTCTTTACCTTTGGAGCCTTTGGGCCGGCCTGCTGCCTTCTTCTTCGACTTGCCATCGCCCTTCACGCCCAGCAGGGGATGCACCTCTGGAAGAGAAACAAACGCCACTTTGATGTGAGGATTCAAAGCGGCTGACTTGAAGCGGTGCTGCTGTTTTGGTTAGCAAGAGAAGAGCAACCATTTCAATCATCTGCGCGAGGAATAGTGTGCCTAAACAACAGCGCAAGAGTGTTTATGTGCCCCGATAGATGCTGCTGTTTTGGTGAGCAACAGAACAGCTGCTTCTTAAATTTTGGTGCCCACTAAAATAGACTTAATAAAGCACTTCTTAGTTCTCCCTTTCCTGCACATACAATTCTCCCACTGCCAGAAGAAGTTGATGGTAAAGCTGACACCAAAATGATATGGTGCTGTAATTTATGGTTAACCCTTCTTACCATCAACTGGCACCCCCTGGAGTTCGATGTTGGTAGTGCGTGCCTTCTTCTTGGCCGGGGCTCCGTCGGAGGACGGCGGCCGCTGTTTCTTGTCGCTGCCCGCCTGCATTTCCTCGGCGGCCCCCGCCTGAGGCGTGGAGTCCGGTGGAGGGCCGAAGGGGTTCTCCTCAGGGTCCTCCACCTCGGGGGCGATGGGAAGGTACAACAGAGCCTTGTAATCCTCCAGCTCCTCATCGCTGCAGGAAACACACAGGAAGCTATGAAGGAGCTATGAATGAAGGTTATATACAACTTCAGTTTCACTTAGTTTGGCCTTGGCAAAGGTCTGCCCTCTGCCACTCTTGTTGCCATTGAAGGAGTTCAAACCCGAGCACGTGATGTTGACGCCGTTCGACCGCCCAGCCACCTTCAGTGTCTTCCTCACCTGCTGCAAAAAGCCACGATGGGGTCCACCGTTGTGACGTCCACCTCCTCGTCCTCGGCTGCGTCCGCACCTGCCACAGTTAGAACCGGCGAGACCAGGCCATTAGACAGAAACGTGTTTCAATCATGCGAAACATGCAAATGCGATAAGAGACAGCGGTCGCTCGTATGGCGACAGGCCGTCGTGGTCAGGGTCTTGCCGGTATGTCAAATTTAACGGCGGCCACCTCTACTGGCTATTTGAGAGGTCTTGTTCTCCAAAAAGCGTTGTACCTGTCTGCTCGGGTTCACTCTTGTCCTCGTCCTCAATATCAAATTCAGATTCTCGCTCCTCGTACTCGACGTTTTCATCCAGCTCTTTGAAGTCTGGCGCAAAAGCGCTCCAATTTTCCTGGGGGTGCAAAACTGCAGTTTGGCATGTATTCAGGATAAATTTTTTTTTTTAATCGATTGGACGATGAATTTCCGGAATGTTCCCCAGGCAAATGTGGGAATGTGCAGGCCCTGCGACTAACCACTTGGTTTTGGGCCCAGATGGACACCACTCCGCTTGAGATGGAGGCGATGATGGGGCGCACGGGATGCCACTGCACATTGGAGAAAAGTAAGGTCACATGACTGTCAAAACGTGCAGCAACACAACACCCGGCAGGTCCTTACGGCCACGTCCAGCAACAGTTCGCCTCGCGTGCCGTGCAGGATCTTCACCAGGTTGCCGATGCTCTTCTCCCAGATGTAGAGGGCATGTTGCCGAGCTGAGCCAGCAACGATGTACTCGCCGTCCCCGGAGAAGCAGCAGCGCTTCCATGGAGTCCTGGATGTTGGGATCAGCGCGGCGGCCAATGGTAAGACACGGTGAAAGGTGGCCCCGGTGTCATCTGAGCAACGCTGGCACGGAGACGGTCAAAGTTCAGAATGCACCTGTTGACCAGGTCTTGGAGCTTCTGCATGGGTTCTGGCTCGCCGTCACGGCCGCACGTCAGAATCTCCCTGCCGTCGTAAACCCGGATGATGCGATCCGCTGTGTTGATGAGGAAGCAACTGCAAAGCCAAACCAGTGACAAAGGAGATTGAAAAAGGTATATTTTCCTAATTTCCAACTCCAACTCCAATAAACTTGGGATGTTGTATAAAATGTAAATGAAAATAGAATGATTTGCAAACCTATATTCAATGAATACATGACAAAGACAAGATATTTATCGTTTAAACAGATGTTAGTTTTTAAGCAATCATTCATTTTTATTTTACATAAAGCATATGTAAAATTATATATTTATCGGTATTCAATTTAGTTCATGTTTTTTAATTACGTAAAATGATTATTTTTTTACAACTTTACTACTTGACATACTTAATAATGCTTTTTAACATAATGCTGAATTTAGCTTATTTAATTATTTTATTTATTGTATATAATTGTTATATGGTTTTGTCTTTTCTGCCCTCAATATTCAATCAAAAAAAGGAAAATCGATAATTCAAATTTTCATAATCACTAACGTGTGCTTCAATGAAAGTAAAAGACAAATATTTGAATATATAATACATTACTTTTTACTTTATGTATCTACATATTTTATATCTATATATTTTGTATATGATTTTTGTTATTGATTGAAATGATTTGTTTTAAGTATTATCCATTCATTATCTGAATTTAAAAAAAATGTGTGAAAAAAGAGCTGTCTCTTGTGCTTGCGTGCAAATTTCTAGATTTGTATAAGTGTCGATCAATTTTTTAATCATGTTTCTTTTGATTTTTTAAAAAAATACAATAATATTTGGTTATCTTTAAATTACACTTTGAATAATATTGATCTATTTTTGGCAAGTGAAACTATTTATTTTAAAAAGCAGACAAAAACAAAACATAGAGGTTTGAATAAGACAAATCCAAAGAAAACATATTTGACTGTCATCTCACCTGCCCTTGCGTGCAAATTCGATGGATTTAATGGCGGTGGTGTTGCTGGTGCCAGTGGTGACTCGGAATGACGCCACCAGGTCCTGAGTGTCTGTGTTCAACACCAGAATCTGCACCACGCAAGCATTTCTTAAATCAACAATCATCTGTCTGATTCAATGCTAGCCAATGAAACGCATGCACACATCTGGCCGTCTCCGCTGGCTGACCTTTCCTTTGGCATTGCCGGTGTAGATGTACTCGCCCCGCCTGTCAAAGGCCGCCACCACGTTCAGGTCCGAGTCATCGTCCACGGGCAGGACCACGTGTTTGGAGTCGGACAGGGTGAGCAGCACCGGCGCCGACTTCATGGGACACACCAGCACTTTGTCCCTATGGAACAAGCGACGATGTATGATTCAAGCGTTTTGCACCAAGTAACACCTCGAAATATCCTTAGTTCTCCAGGAACCAACAAGGTAAACAAAGTAAAGTGTTCTATAGATTTGCATGTATTTTTTAGCAGACTTACATGTCTCTGGGGTGGCACTGTAGCTTGAGGATGGGCGAGGGGAAACGGAAGCGTTGGTCGCAGTCGCCCGTCAGCACATCCCACTGTGACACAATGTTGTCTGTGGACGCGCTCACCAGCTTGTGGCCGTCTCGACTCCAACTGGAAGTAAGTTCCCCCCCCACCGCGAACGTGCATCAAAATCCACAGAAATAGTAAAATATATGTTTTTGTTTACTTTACAGATAAAAGGGAAAAACGTGTTGTTGCTTTTGTCAAAAAATATCTGTTAACACAAATAAATTAACATGTCAAGTGATCAACAATTTAATCATCTTGGCTTCTGCTTATATATATTATGACACATGCTAATTTTTACCCTAACCTTACCTTTGCCACTGCTGTCTGTTTTCAGGATGCATCTATTTTATTCAGTCGGGTTGCTCAGTATGCGGTGGGACTGAGCAACTTTTGCACAATTACGGGCTGCAGTAACAGATGGGTACTAGTGTGAAGTTGTGTGTCTCACCATAAGGAGCAGACGGGGTGTATGTGTGCACTGATGATTTTGGCAATGCCTCGTGTCAGGAAGTCCCAGATGACAATACGGCCGTCGTTGCAGCCCACCGCCAGGAGGGTCCCCCAGCGGTTGAAGGTGCAGGTGAGGGCCATGCTGATGCAGTCCAGCGTTCCATCTGCCTCCTGACAAAAGCAAGCAAAAGAGGAGCCAAGCCACGGTTACAACTGCATACATTTTTCTGACAAGTGTTGTCGTCGGTGTGTTTGTTTTACCTCAGGATAGTTCTGCCCAAAAGATTCTAGGGGAGAAAGAAAAATATGAAAGCAATAAGCATGGGCAGTGGACATACATTGAACAGTTTCTCAAAATGATTCCAAACTGCTAATTTTCAAGACGACATACTCGCTCGATAGATACATTAATGATCTTGTTCTTTCTATTACATGCTGGAAGTTACAAACAGTAAAATAATTAATGTGAATGCGCTAACGATGAGACTAAACGTAAAATGTCCATGGATATATTTAACTATTTTAAGGAACAAGCACGTAGCTTCAGTGTAAACCTGTCTTGTAAAATTGTCTTGTCACTAATAGTTTTTGAATGTGGTACACGAGAGAGTACAGTAAAATACGGAAAGCTTAACATATGCGTTTGAGTGACGTGAAATAAATACGTCTCTAAATATTTTATCTATTTTCTAATGTTACTTATAATGGTTACATGCACACCCTGTGCACACTGTAAAATAAAACCTTTAAGTTACTTAGCAAGTGCTCGTGTTATTTCAGTAAGTATGTGAGAAAACCTAATATAACATAATTTGTGTCATTTTACGTACTATGCTAGCTCGCGATGCTAACCACAACAAACCCGTCGCAATTTTAAGGAAAGACGTGACAATTTCAAGCAAGTAAGAGGATTATTTAATTACCCAGGAGTTCAAGATTCATTGTGGGCCGAACAACGGTCCGATGATATCTAATAAGTTGATTTCAGCAAATATTTCCTTCAGTTTTTTATCGTATTTTTCAATTCGGTTGTTCCGACCCGGGAGACCCGCCGAGTCTTCAGCAAGGACCCCAAACAATGTGACCAAGCACATGCCTGAAACAAGTAAACCGCATAAGGGATGAACAAAGAGGACTGAGTGTGTCCAAATTTCCCCCTTCACCTTCCAACTGGTGATCAGAGGGCACGATCGTAATTAATCACTCATAATTGTAGTCGTTTTTTAATTCGTCTTGATGTTTTTCCGGACACTATAAAAGACCCAAAACACTGCGACCGGAAATATGCCAGAACAAAACACAACCATAGAGATGGCTGGCGAGCAGCCACAACTTGGCATCCTTTATGATTTAAATATTATCAAAGAATTCATTTTCGTTCAAATTTTCAGCCGTGTTTCTGACTTGGCTCTACAGGAGAGATCTTTGTTGGAATACTGTACATCATGGGGTCAGGGAGAAATGCTCAGGGCACTGTCAAAGTGGTGGATATTATTCTTCAATGCGGGACATTGAATCAATCACAAATGGAGGGGAGGGGGGATTTAACCCCCCCCCAAAATCTATAAAAATTGCTAATAAACATTTTTTCCACAAAAAAAATGGGAAAAGGAGGGGAAGAAAGTTTTTTAAAAATCCATGGAATGCAAGGGTGCTAAATCGCAAGTGTGTGGGCGTCTGGTGTATATTCTTTATCCTGTGCAAGGAATGACTTCAATTACAAAGGTTAGTGAGTCACACAGTTGTAGTGAAACTTTTCGTTTGTCTGCATGACTGTATCAAACTGCCCCCTGGTGGCCAAATCACACACACCAGAAGAAGCCAAGATGAATTCATTTTGACGGACAAACTGTTTAATCCTTGACATTCTATTTAATTGTCATTACTGTATGTTTATACAAAGTACAATATTACAGAGTGCAACTTTACTGAATAATAATTACTAAAACACAATACAACAATTTGTGCTTGCTTTTTTCTGGAAGCTTTAATGTACTGATGACATTTCCATCATCACGCATTTAATCAGTTATGAGTCCCGCCGCTCGGATGACCTCCTCCAAGGCAGCTTCAGGCCCGAGCAGCCTCAGCAGGCTGTGGAATGCCTCGGCGGTGCCAACTACGGCCTGAGACTGGAACAGCTGCAAAGCTGTGGAGAAAATTATTCATATTATTAATATAATGACTCAATTTAATCATGACGTTTCCTCTTCTTATCATATTGTGCAAGAGGGGCATCTCACCTCGATCTGGGATCTTGGTGAGCAGGTCCACTTTTGGGGTGACCTCGCCTTCCTTGGACACATCCACAGACCAGTGCACCAAAAATATACAGCTGACATGGAAGAAAGAAAAGCAAAACATTTCAAAGTGGTGCAAAGAAGGGCACATTCATTCAAATTCATTTGAGTTTTTTTTTACCCAGGAAGATCAGGATGATGAAAAGTCAGCAATGATGAATCGTCGCCAGGAGCACAAACCACATGCTCATATTTGGTCTACAAACAAAAACACACACAGATGAGTATGGGACCTGTCCACTGTCTCTTTGTGAACCCCCCCCCCCCCCCACACACACACACATTGGCTGACCACCAGTTCCATTAGTGTGGATGTGTGAGGCGTGCAATTACTCAGCAGGGGGCGTAACAAGCTTGGTTGAAGCTAATCTAGTGCTGAACAGAGAAAGAAGGTAGGAGGAGGGTTGAACGTTTTCAGAGGCTTCTTCTCCTCTCCTACTCTCTATCCCCCAGCTGAAATGCGAGATCAAAGCTGACTCGGCACTTTGTTTTCCCAACCACAACATATGGGGAGTCTATCATGACCCACAAGAACCAGAAGAAGAAAAGGAAAAGCGAAATCGAACTAGAGGAAGAACACGTATGTGTGTGTGTGTGTGTGTGTATGTGTGTGTGTGCCAGATGTTTGTTACAGTATCACAACATGTTTCAATACAAGTAAACACAGTTCAAAGGACTGACAGCTGTCCCTAATATTCTGACCTCTCAGGCCACATGTTCAACACTTTTGATCTGAGGTATGTGCTTCCAAGCTGCAAATATTTCATTTGGAAATTGTGTTACATTGTGAAACATTTATTATTTATAGGATGTTGTTTTCCCAAGAGGAAGCTTGGATTGTCACAATAAGACTTTTTCAAATGTCATTGATTTCCTATTTTTTTCTTCTACCTCCAAACTTGTTGGGTATAAGGAGACATTAAGAAAATCCTAGAAGGGGAAAAAAAATCCCCAAGCAAAATTTGTTCTGTATCATTTGCTTTTCCTAGCGTGAAATGAAGAGGGCGCAGGGGTTAATTAAAATTGGATATTCGGATTTTATGAAACAGACAAGCATATATAACCACAGTTCTATTTGTTCCATGAAATTGTTTTTCCCACCCGATCAGATTTCAGCGTCCATATGTTGCCATCTCAATCGAATCTTTTTTTCCCTTTTTCTCATCTTATTGGATAAAAATTGATTTTGATGAGCAACTTGAAACAACTGTGTGCTGTTTATTTATTTATTTTTTTTTATTTTAAGGCGATACTGCCCAGCCTTAGTTGAGGTTGTGGTTTGTTTTGGGGACGTTTTTGGACACTTGAGTGACATATTTGGCCTCGTCATGAACTCTGACCTCCTTCCAGACCTGAGTGACGCTCCCCTCCGACACGCTCGCTCTCTTCCTCCCTCGCTCTCTCTTCTTGCTTGCTCGCTTGCTGCACCACACTCGCTACGCAATCACGACTGCGACGCACACAGAAACTTTTCTGGACAACACACAGACGTAGAGGAGCATATCTGAATACATACACACACATCCACATACACACACATCTCTTGAGAAGCTTCCACAAGAGGAGGAGGAGGAGGAGGAGGAGGAACAAGGGAGCAAGAATTTGGCCTTCAAAGTGCTGGTAAGGTCCACTTCCTGCCTGTCTATCTGTCTCGAAGTCATTAGCTCCGCCTCCTCAGTGCACTTGTATTGTTTGGTGATGCTGAATTCTTATTAATTTGAGTATACACTGTCTGATTAGCAACACAGGCTAGTCGCCAGGCGGAGGTTTCATTGTTAGGAGTGTCGTCATCAGTATTTATGTAACATTTTTCCCTTTTAGCAGGCAAGAACCATATTTGGTCACTGAAGCCAGCATTCAAAATGGACGCCAGCAAGCCTCACTCACAGCCAGCAAACCAGAGCTCAGCCTCTGAAGCCACTTTGAATTAGTTGCATGAAATTTGGTAGACAGGTGTATCATGAGCAGACTCATAAAAAAGTCTGAAGAAGCCAGGCCCAAAAACACACATTAAGTGGACTATTTTGTTTCAAAGCAGCTATTTTGTCACGGAAAGTCTTGAAATAGTTTGATTTCTCTTTCGTTATTATTCGAAAAAATTAACTCCGCGATGCCAGTTTCACTTGTAACATGAAATTTGGTCGGCGCATTTCCCCCATGAGTGCAGCCACAAAAATCTCAATGAGCCGCCCAAAAACACACACAGGAAGCTTACTATTTTGTTCAATGTGGTTCATAATGTCAAAGAAACTCATGTGAGTGTTTGAGCTCATCGATGATATTATTCTAAAAATTCAGCCCCTGAAGCCAGCTAACCTTATCAACATGGAATTTGGTAGACACTATGACGGCTAGACCCACAAAAAAAATCATGATAAGCTAAATCTGAAAAGACACAGGAAGTTAGCCACTTTGTTTCAAAGTGACAATTCTAGCACAAAAACTTAAAATTGTTGTCTTTATGGTTATTATGCTTTAAATTCAGCCCACGAAGTCAGTTAACCTTTTGCAAATAGAAATTTGGCATTTTCCATTATGAGTAGGCCCACAAAAAGTCTCAAGAAGCAATGCTCGAAAAGACACTGGATGTCAGTCATTTTAGTTTGAACCAATTGCTACCAAATTTGAGGCATGTACAGTATACCTGACAGATGGACAATGCAAACATTGTGAAAATCTGGAGTTTTTGTTGTTGCATGGCAACGAAGTCTGATGACTAAATCCATTTTGGAAAAAAACTCCAAAAATAACTTCGGAAAAAGTCAAGCCAGGTCAAGCACCAAATTTTGTAATCAGGGTTGAGAGTCTAAATATGGAATTTCAAAGCACTTTCATGAGTCTTTTAGTTTTATATGATGGAATAATATGTCTTTACCAAAGTTGAGAGATGTCACATGGTGAACTAAAGTGTTATTTTTTCCCTTAGTGGACTTTTTTTTCCTCTGGGAAGTGTTCTTAATAAAGTACATGCAAAATGTCACTTTAACGAGCAAAAAATGAGAGCAGCTCACATTGTCTGGCTTTCATTAACACACACACAGACAAATATTTTTATCCTGCGTTTGAGCTCCATGTGAGCCTGCTCATCCAGGATCTTAAAGGGGAAAAACTATTTTCCACGTCTCACGTCTCCCCTCCTTCGACTTTCTTCTGTCTGAGGGCAGATGAGGCATGAAGCATTAGTCGTGCGCTCGCTCGCTCGCTCGCTCTCTCGCTCGCTCTCTCTCTCTATTTTCCCCCATCCTCCCTCCATCCCTCCCTCCCGCTGTCTTATTTAATTCCACGTAGAATAATTAAACCTTAGATATGGCAAAACAGTTTAGTCAGGTGTGACTTTTTACTGTCCGCATGGGGGCAGCAGAAACAATTCTAATGTTCACCAAGAACTTGAGTTGTGGTTAAGTGGTTACAAAGAATGTGGTCTGCTATCAAATGTCCCCTGGGCTCACTCCTCTCAACCACTCACAACCAATATGAGATTTTATTTTTTGCATGTATCTATTTCTGTCTTGTATATGAGTTATAAAAAGTTATCTAACCATCCATCCATCCATCCATCCATCCATTTTCTAATCCGCTTGTCCTCACGAGGGTCATGGGCATGCTGCAGCCTATCCCAGCCGTCTTCGGGCAGTAGGCGGGGTACACCCTGAACTGGTTGCCAGACACTCCTATAAAAAGTTAGCTGCAATCAAACAAAATCTTGAGGAAACGTTTGTTACTGTAGGACTGCTGGAAATGCTCAAAATGGCAAATTCAAATTAAAATGGCAGGCATGGTTTTTGTGGGTCTAATCATGATAAACAAGCCTACCAAATTTCATGTTGTTAAAGCAAATTGACTTCAGGGGCTAAACATATTGATATTATGTAGAAACACAGAGAACAAGACTCTAAAATCTCCACATCAAAACGGCAGACTCATGTCTTTTTTGAGGCGTCGCTTCTTGAGACTTTTTTTTTGCAGGTCTACTGTTGATAGACATCTCTACCAAATCTCATGTTGCAAAATAGAACTGGCTTCAGAGGTTGAATTCTTTTTCCAAAATGTTCTCGACCGAGTATCATCCACCAGACTACTGAACATATTTCAAATTTAGCAGCAATGTGACAAAAATCTAAGTAGGTTTTGGTCTTTAAAGGACCCTGAAAATGGACCAAAAATGTCCACCTGAAACCAAACTATAGCCGCAATACACAGAAAATAGCCTTATCTTCACATATTCACACCAAACTATCAGGTGTGTGTCGAGGTAGATCCTTTAATCATGACAGGACTTCAGACTACTAATTTTACACACACACACACACACACACACACACACACACACACACACACACACACACACATACATAAAAAACAGTATCTGAGGGCCAGTAGCAGCACAAACATCCGTGTTGACACTAAGGTGCTTGCTGCAGGTAAAAATTTCCTGTTGCTTGACAGGAGGAAAAGATTCAGTTGGAGCTTGACGGTGTGTGTGTGTGTGTGTGTGTGTGTGTGTGTGTGTGTGTGTGTGTGTGTGTGTGTGTGTGTGTGTGATAAGGTATGAGGACAGGTCTGCTTATCGCAGC
>CAAKHF010008616.1:4071-25412 GCA_901007745.1 Hippocampus kuda
CACCTGGTTTGACTGTCTTCAGCCGGATGGGCTCTCGGAAGTGGCGGATGACAGCCAACGTGTCCCGGTGGGTGAGCCCGCTCACCGGAGTGCCGTTGACCTCCAGCAGCACGTCCCCGCTGCCTGGAAGTCTTCCGGCGTGACAGACCATCGCCTCGGCTGCAATGTGGCCGAGGTAGGGGAACTCCCCCTGCTCGGCGCCGCCTCGTACCTCCACCATCGTGACCAAGTCACCGGATCCCCCCCACGACACGGCGCACTCCTGGACTTTAGCAGACCAGTGCTTCTTCTTTTTGAGCGTCTTGGACATTGTTGGTTGCTCTTTTTTTCTGCAGCCCGAACACGATCTTCCGTAAAGGAGAGAGCGGCTGGTGGTGCTAAGACGCAGTGACGCACAGGGGAATCATTGCAGATTGTATAAATCAAGTGTCATATTCCACTTCGATGATAAGTAGTCTGTTCCACATGGAATGTGGTCGGTCGCCACCGTGGATCATTCGAGCATCACCTCTTCGCACGCTTGGGTGCGAGGCCAACCGACTGCGTCAGTGTCGCATCGAGACAGAAAGTGTCGGTTTTGGTGCTGGGGTGTCTCGACCCCACGCCCCCCCCCCCCCCCCACACACACACACAACAGGGCCTTCCTTTTTTGCGGTTAAACTCCAATCTAACAATATAGAAGGGACTTTAACAGTGCCTAGTAGTCTTCCTCGTTTCAAATGCGATGTTTGTATCTCCAAATAATCCAGAAATTTGCAGACAAATTGATGGAATTTCAGTCAAAACAAGTTCAACGTACTGATCTCCGTATCAGCTGTTTGTTTCCCAGCTCGATCCAAACAGACTGGATCGGCAACTTTACGCCGCGCACCTGTCCTTGTCTGGTGCCCTCCTCCTCTGCGGTGACATCAGCAGTACAGTCCTTGGAAACGGAAAAACAGACCTGTCCCTCCACTCCAACGAGGGAGAATTCCGCTCTTTCTCGCCCAGACGCCCATCTATGTATTCATTTATAGAGCTGGGCGATTGCACGACTTCTCTATACGCATATCATATTTTTAATTTTTTTTTGCTAAACAAAACACTCGCGGAGACACGGACTGAACATGATCCGATTATACTTCTCTCCATAACTTTCCCCCCCGCCCCCGCCACCAAGCTTGTTCCGTGTTGCTTTGTGGTTTGAGGCTCTTCTGTCCAATCAGTAGTCAGCGGTGGGAGTCAAACGCAACTAATTCAACCAATGACGAGCGGCAGGAGGCGTGACATTTGTGACAGACATGTCGGCGTTGATTTACTACAGTGTGTCAAGTTGCCGCAGACAATGCGATTTTGCTTTTAAATAGTCGGTCAGATAAAGTTCACACATAATCGTTGAGAAATATGGCAACGGTGTACAACATAGATTCTTGCAGTATGTTGTTGCAATTTTACGACATCAGTGTGGATTTAGTGGGTTTTTTTTTTAGTTTTCTTTTCCTGTACTAGCTTTCCCTCTGGTGGTTACGAGGTGATACTACAATCCATGTACCAATTGTAAAGAGAGGCTTGTTTCTTAAATATCATTTAACCTTTGCAGATATCAACGCAATAAAGTCTCTGAGGTCTGGTTGATCTTGGGGTCTTATCACGCGGAAAAAAAAACCCAGAAACAGCAACAATGTGGAGAGACCAGGGAGCATTTAAAATGAAGCCAACAGAATCGGAAAAGCAAGATATTACCCCATTCAAATTCAGATTAAAGAGAATGATTTGTTGTGCACTTGTACCAGGCTAAAAAGTACCAATTCTCCGTGTAATTTGAAAAAAATCATTGTACCGAGTTATCAAAATGGGCATAGTATTTGATTAAAAAAAAAAGTTTTAGCCCTAAGCACAATTCAGAGATTTTACTGTTTATTTTTCACTGAAGTAAAAGACCTGAATCAGTTCTTTCAGACTTTGCAAGTTTGGATCTTTGTTGTCTTTTATGACCTGTTTTGTGAGGCACGTGATTTTGTTTTTCTAATTACGAAGTGCTTCACACTTAATGCTACAGGTATTCCTATTTTATATCCCCCTCCATTTTTTATATGCATTCCATATAATTCATCCAATTTATATCATTCCAATTTCAACATATTCCAAAAATTCAGGCCCTGTGAACTAGAATTTTATTCCAGATATTCCCGGTTTTCCCAAAATTCAAAACGTTTCACCTAAAAATCCCCCATTCATTCCCAATGAGGCCAAGGTTCAGACAAATGTTGATTATTAATTCCAATGGAACATTCAACATTGCGAATCTACATAATCTGGAATTGAAATCATTCAACTCATTCAATTCACATTAAGAGTGAGTTTCAATTTGCCACAAATTCCCAGTGACCAAAATTCAACATTTTCACCATGACAACAGTCACAAAAATAATCCCTATTTATTCCCAGTGACACTTTCAACAGTTTCACATTGTTACATTTGAAATTGAAAACATTCAGCTCATCCAATGTGCATGCCAATCATTCTGATTCCCTAAAATTCAACATTTCCCTAAATAAAGCTTCCACACAAAAATCCCTATTCATTCTCAATGGAACATTCTCAACTCATCTCAACTGTATTTATAGAGCACTTTAAAACAACCTTTGCTGTATACAACATGCTGTACATGAGGCAAATATCATATGTACAATAATAAAACAATAACTAATAACAACGGCAGTAGACATTTCAACAAAATAGATTCACTGAATAAAGTTCATTCTGCATCTTACTTGTAATTGAACCCTAAAAAAACTGCCTGAGATTTAGGCAGCAACAAGTCCAAAACAGATTCTACATGTGCAGCTCAATGTACCTTGGAAATGATTTTAAACATGGAGAAATTACACATTCACTCCCAATGACACGTGCGAAAATGTACTTAGTTTTCATGACATTCAATATCATTTCACATTACTCTATAATATAGAATCTATATGGTCGACTGGTTAGCGCGTCATCCTCACAATGCAGATGTGCAGGGTTCGATTCCGGCTGCGGCCTTCCTGTGTGGAGTTTGCATGTTCTCCCCGTGCCTGCGTGGGTTTTCTCCTGGTACTCCGGTTTCCTCCGAAATTCCAAAAATATACATGACAGGTTAATGGAACAGTCTAAGTCAGTAGGTCTGCGCCCCGAAGCACCAGACCTGACGTTACACACGCACAGGTACGGGTAAAATGAGTGCTAAGACGTGAACATGGAGCTAGCACTATTACATACACACAAGCAAAGTTTTATGTGTTCGTGTTAGCGTTAGCTCCATGCTAGCCACTAGCCGACCTTTCAAACTTTATTGATATTTTTATTAATGTAATTTAATATTCAACAACCACCACAAACACTTTGTGTGTCAATGGTTTCTGACCTAACTGTACCGTCCGTGCTCGATGTGACCCTGAGGCAATCTAGTACCAGCGGAAATTACGTTCTTTGATTTGTTCTTTTTCATATTATTTTGTGGAGAAAATTTTAAAAAAAGATATTTGAGAACAGTGGAATGTTTTGTCAGAGCTTTTCTTGTGGAAAACCGTAACCAAAGCACTGAAAAAGAGTAGGGTATAGCAAAAGCATGAAAGAATATCTATCTATCTATCAAGCTAGCTATCTATCTTTTGGGGAAAACCTGATGAGGCCCCCAGGTAAATTGAGTTTGAAATTGCTGCTTCAAATTGTCCCTTGGTGTGAGTGTGGGTGAGGATGGTTGTTCGTCTATGTGTGCCCTGCGATTGGCTGGCAACCGGTTCAGGGTGTCCCCCACCTATTGCCCGAAGACAGGTGGGATAGGCGCCAGCATGGCCTGCGACCCTTGTGAGGGTAAGCGGACCAGAAAATGGATGGATGGATGGAAAATAGGACTCGGGTTACAAGTAGGGTTTTAAACTGGGGATAGTGTTGAAAGTAGGGTTTTATGTTAATGTTACATTGTCAAAATAGGATTTTAAACTAGGGTTAAGGTTTCAAAGTAGGGTTTTAAACAAGAGTGAAGGTTTCAAAATAGGATGTAAAAGGGTGATGGTAACAATGTAGGGTTGTGAACTAGGATCAGAGTGCAAAATAGAATTCTTAACTAGAGTTACTGTTTCAACAGTAGTGTTTTAATCTAGGGTTAGGGATTCAGAGTAGGGTTTTTAATTAGTGTTAGATTTTTCATGTGGGAGTTAAAACGAGGATTAGGGTTTTAAAAAAGGTTTTAAAGTAGGGTTACTATTTCAATATATTGTTTGAGAGCGGCATTTGGGTTTCAAATTAGGATTTTTATCTAGGGTTAAGGTTTCAAAAGAGGCTTTTGAACTAGAGTTAGGGTTTGAAAGTTGTTTTTTACACTTGAGTTAGGGTTTCTAAGTATGGTTTAGAAGTAGGGTTAGGGTTTCAAATGAGAGTTTTAAATTTGTGCTAGCATTTCAAAGTAGGGGTTTAAACCAGCGTTACGGTTTTGAAGTAGGATTCCAGAGTAGGCTTAGCGTTTTAAAGTAGGGTTTCTGAGTAGGAATAGGTTTCAAAGTAGGATTTTAAACAAGAGTTAGGGTTCGCAAGTTAGCAAGTTGCCAGGCAACACACAAAAAAATATATGAAGAAAAAAGTTTTCTTTCAATTTTTTTTTCAAAAATCTGGAAGTTTGGTTAGGTTTATAAATTGAGGCTCATCCCCATGAGAGTAGAGTAAGCAGTGCTTCTAATTTATAAGAGGCCCCTGTCTCTATATTATTTTACCCATATATATTTAAAAAAGGAAGATATTGAGAGATTGTGAAATCGATATGAATCAATAACAACATTTTAAAATACATAATTAAAATAAATCTCTTGGTCACATTCAGAACCCCATCAAGAAACAGGAGATCAATGTATTTATTTCTTTATTTCAATGAGAACAAGAGCGTTTTTTTTTTTATTATGAGTTGATATTGGCTATGATTAGAACAAGGGCAAATAAAGCGTGTAATTAAAATATGTACGGGGAAGAACAAAAGACAGAAGGTGGTTGTAGTTACTAAAGGTCAACATGGTTATGAGTGGAAGAAGGAAAAAGAAAGTACCCAAAATAATATAAAAGGAAGGTGATTTATGGTGAAGGTAAAAACGGGAGTGTGATTAAAAAAATAGAAAAAGAAAAAAGAGTCGAAAAGGAAACTGTAATTTCAATTGAAATTGAGAAACCTGAAGAAAAAAAAATGTTACAGAAACTCCTCAAAAAATTAAAAAAAAAAAAGGCGCCCTAAAAACACCCGCTAGATGGGAGCAAAGATTCATTTTCCTTCGATCCTGATGCGAGTGGGACGCGTTTCACCGGGAAACACTATGATCGAACTTCTCTTTCGGAGCGTAGTCTGTAAAGAATATTTTAAGACAAATCATATTTCTCTCCCTGAGAGGGCCCTGAGACGAGTTGGCACCTGGAATATTAAATATAAGTTATTGCATAGAAATATAAAAATCCTGCATACAATTTAAGTGCAAACAATAAGTGCTTGTTGAGTACAATATGAAACACACCACAATGTGAAGTATAAATCTCCAAATCAGCCCACCACAGAGCCCACATTATCTATCGTTTTAGTTTCGCTTCCTTTACGGAGTTTTATTATTGAAAAGACGCGTCTCTTTACCGTGCCACTTTCATTTCAAAGTTTCTGTTTGTTGTGGTCACTCATTCGAAAATAATAATCCAGATAAATGAATTAATTTATAAAGACAGCTCCACACAGACATTTGTTCATGGAACAACCCCAGGCTAAATACTCGTCACATTAAAAGCAAATTAGGGGGCTAGGTAATCGTCCCAGCCCTCCTTCGTATAAAAGGATATGGGGAGAAGTTCGAGGGCTACCTATTATTTAGATAATTGTTAGTTTATACACAAATAGCATATTCAAAAGGTAAATGTTATATTGCATTCGTGCCGTAGTCTTGAAAGTCGCATTTCACACTACAGTAATCGGATATAGTCCTTATTCCTTTGTTAATGTTAGTAAAACATTTTATACAATAACCCGCCCAGGGTTTTGACTTTCACATACATGACATTCACTCCCATAGCCCCCCCCCCGGGAAAAAAGGATGTAAAATTATTTCAGTCATTTTTTTTCATTTCAGGTCGTTGGAGAGAGTGTACCGAGGACCGAAATCCACCAGCTTTCCGCCCTCTGGCGGTCAGTCTTGGACCAACGCACATCACTGTAGGTTGAAGCGAAAAAGCCTGCAAATTGTCCATTTTATCCATCCACCCATCCATCCATTTTCTAATCCGCCCTTCCTCACAAGGGTCGCGGGGGTGCTGGAGCCTATCCCAGCTGTCTTCAAGCAGTCGGTGGGATACACTCTGAACTGGTTGCTAGTCAATCGCAGGACACACATAGATGAACAACCATCCGTGCTTACATAACCTAGGGACAATTTAAAGTGCTCCATTAACCGACCATGCATGTTTTTGAAATGTGGGAGGAAACCAGAGAAACACCATGCAAGCACGAGGAGAACATGAACACTGCACACAGCAAGGCCGGAGCCGGAATCGAACCCTGCACCTCTGCACTGTGACGTGCTAACTACAGGGGGTGGTACAAGTGACCTTGCGTTGTGCTTCGTGCTCATGTGTGAACACCTTTCTGTCTATTCACATACAGACGAAATGTGAACATGTGTGTGAGTGAGGGGTGCAGCCTGACCTCTTCCAGAGTTTAGGGCAGTTGAATGTAGTCCTGCAGTCTATTCCTCAAGATTTGAAGGCAGACCCCTCAAGATAAGGAGCATTGCATATCTATTTATTTATTTATTTATTTTTATTTTTGGCACCCGGCTGCTTCAGGGAGGACAGGAGTGTCAGGCTGCATTTCCATTGGTGCTTGCCAGGCCGTCCTCCCGAGGCTTTTGCACATGGGGTCAACTTTATGACCCCTTGTTTGGTTTGTTTGAAGTTTGAAGACCAGTTAAGGAAAAGAAGATGAGCAGGGATGATGAAGAGGTCAAGTATAATTCCACTAGAAGCTCTTTTTTTTTTTTTTGGTTTGTTTCTTTTCTACCACTCTTGTCGCTTTGCCTCCAACATGGCAACCAAACTAGTGCGACTCACTGAGGCTTCCAAGCAGCTGAGCAGGGAAAATGATGAAGAGGAGGAAGAGGAGGCTGGCCAATAGGCGGGTGTTCGGTGTCGCACTTGCAGTTTCTACTGAAAAATTAAAATAAAAAATTGCACCAACTATATAAAAAAAACCCTCTAATTTGTTACAGCTAAATGTACACATTTATGTCAGATTACATTTATGATTAGTTTTAAATGTTTAATTTTCAGTTGATCTCAAGCTAAAGCATGACATTAGTCTTGGTTAAAAATGTGCATAAACACAAAGTCAAAATATAATTTCTTCTAAAAACCGTAGACTGTACCTTTTTCCTTCATTGCTTTCGTTCATGCTTCTTGTGGCATACGTGCAAACCACTTGATCACCACGCTGTCCCTGTTCATTCGCTTTGCGTCAGTTGCCCCTTTTTAACTTCCTTTTACCTTGATTCCGTTCTTCCCCACTGACCTACCTTATTGTCCTTGTATTTCTGTCCTTTATTTTTTTCTGTCCATGCTTCTTGTTTGCTTTTGTTCTGTTTTGTTTCAAAATACAAACACAGCCTGCAAAGTTGTCAATATCGGGAACATAAAATGAGCACAAAATAAAACGTGTAAAACAAAAGCGTCTCGTAACATGAAAACCTTTGGTTTGAAGGGAACAGTTGTTGAAGCAAAACTGGCTGGATGGATGTTGCCTTGATTGGATTTGCTTTCAATCAAAGTGAACAGAACAGGTTTGAATGGGAAAGCACAATGATGACTTAAGCCAATGTAAAAATTGCACTTTGAACAAATGACACAGTTGTTTCACTTTTAAAATTGTGGTGCGGATAGTCCAAGAATACAGTCCAATTATGCTAGGGAAATATTTTTACAAGCGTATTCCCCAGACAATATAAATGTCCAAGATTTGAATATAGACTTCGGCCTTCCTGTGTGGAGTTTGGTCCACCATAGACGCAAACGTCTCCATCTTCAGTACCAAATAAAGCACATGCCCATGTGGCATTGAGCTGCAGCGGCAGTGGCCGAGGACAGGCGACGCTTTCCTTGGAGCAGCAGATAAAGTTGAGGTCGGCACCCGCGCACATGAAAACAGGGAAGCAATGCTGGTCCAATCAAAACTTCTATTAACCTGGAGCACAGAGAGCTAATTGAGGGGCGGGCCAGCTACACGGCCAGCAACACGGCGATGTTAGCAGGCGTGGTAGCGTGACACGTTTGACGTATTTGTAATTATGAGGGATAATAAGGAGTCAAAGCAGGCAAACAGCTGAGCGGAGCGTTTGGGCCAGAACACAAGGATTCCTCCAACCTTTGATAAATAACCCACATGAGTATTACACATCTGGAAGTTTAGGTGGTGGAGGGGTCCAAGCTTTCTGAACATGGACGATGCTCTCTTATCTCCTCCCGAGGGTGAAAGACATTCTAATCTGTCACCGCAATACTCTTAAACCCTGGTGCGGCGATTGGACCAACTTTTGTTCGCTATAATCCTCCACGCCGGCAAGGGGAGGTCATGTGTGTCACAAATGTGCCAACCTCCTCCCCCAGACCTCCATCCACCCCCCTCGTGGGCTTAATTTAGAGTTGAAAATGCATTTGGAAGATGGTATAAACACAGAGCGCACGAAGGGACTCACTAGAACAAGTCTGCATAACAAAAAAAAGGAAATCTCGCTGACATTCATTTAAGTTTTCTAAGAAAACCAAATGCATTCATTAGACTAGATCAGTGAGTCTTCAATGTTTGTTTTAGACCGGGGGTTGGCAACACGCGGCTCCTGAGCCGCATGCAGCTCTTTAGCGACATCTAGTGGCTCCCTGGAGCTTTATAAAAAATGTTTGAAAAAGGAAAACGATTTTGATAGTAGGCTAAAATAGCTCAAATAGATATCGATACATGTTGCAGCTCCAAAAAAGGAGAGCTGTGGTGTTGGTTTTTTAAAACGTATACTTTATTTATGCTTTAAACAGTCTCGACAAACACAGACATGTCTGCGTCCGACTCTGTGCCTTCTCTCTTCTCGTTCGACTCGAGAGGCGTTCAAAGACAGCCTCCGAAAAACGGAAATTCATGATCACTTCACTGACACTAAGAAAAGTGAAATAATGCACCAAAACAAAAAAATCAAGCGAGGAAATCACAAAATAAATTCTATGGGGGCGTTTGTGAACACACAACAAAGGAATGAATAACATAAACAATTTTGAGACAGTCCAGTCTCCTACATACATATAGCATGTGTTTCATTCATTGTAAGTTTTATAGAAGGCTTTTATATTTTTGCGGCTCCAGACATATTTATTTATTTTTTGCCCTATATGTCTCTTTCAACATTTTGGGTTACCGACCCCTGTTTTAGACCACGTATCACCCCAAAAAACATCTATTTTATTTGCTCATCAAGCCCCACATATAAATTAAAATATAGTTGCATCGCCTACGTTTTGAGCAAAAACATAGCAGAGGTTTTGCTCCGAAGAGTTTGAAGATTGACACTGCATTTGGGTATACATGTAAGCACATAATTAACGGTACTTAAACTATCGCAATTAAATGTACTGCACATACCCGATAACAGTTCAAAAATAAAAGTTACAAACAGTTCTAAAAGATATACAAATATTTTGTGCCTAAAAGTTTAAGACATGGCAACATCGTGGCTCAGTTTGAAAATTTAATTCAGTGGTTCTTTCACATACCACAAGAGGGGCTACCAGCACTAGCGTATGCATGCCATACTTTGAGAAGAACTGTATTACAATATTTCCATTTTTTGAAAACATTTTCTTCCACTTTGGTCATTTCTTGTGTGTGCAGGATTGATTGAACTGATATCATATTGTTGTCACTATTTTCGATGACCTAATACTTTTCTATTCCGTTCTTGTTTGCTTGAAAAAGTTATTATTCAAGTGCCTCAAACATTTGACCAAAATTTGACCAAAAATATGTCTCAAAGTAGAAACAATTGTGGAGTTTTTGTGCATTACACCATTGGGACGTGGCCTTTTGTGAGCCCCCTCGCCCCCTCTTTTCAGTTGATAGAATTTCAGTGGGTACTCGAGCGAGTCGATCAATAGATGGCTGACACCTTGGCATGGCCAGCTTCTGCCCTGTTATTAATGAAGTGCCTCTCTCTCTCTCTCTCGCTCTCTCTCTCTGTCTCTCTGTCTGTTTCTCTCTCTCATGATACTTCTTGATTACCAGTACTGACTTTGATCTGTCCTGATAATCACATCAGACATCAGGTTCGCTTCACAGTCACCATTAAGATGATCAGACAGGATGTTTTGCATTCAACATCGCCAGCATGCAATATCTTAATCTTCATTTTGTTGTAATTCCTCTGCAATGCAGCCTCTTGTCTTTCCTTTACTTTGTTGCTTGTTTCTCTTTTAGTAATGCGGGTGAATATGTGTGAATTTAGCCAATGTAACCGGCGACATCTCTTTACAGCTCTGTGTGCAATTTGGCATCATGTGCAATGTTCATTGCACATTCCTCATTCCTCTTCTTGGTTCTCTCTCAACACTTTTGGCGACACCTAATCTCAATTTCAGATCAGGAAGAGGAAAAAAAGAGGCAAATCACCACCAACAGGTGAGGTCGCATGGCTTCACATTGACCTTCCTGCCTTTAGTGTCATTGAGTGCTTGCTGCTCCAGCTTTGAAATGTGTTTTGGTTACAGCAAGAAGAAATGTAAATATTTGACGTGATCCATTCCACATTGTCATCATTGTTACCTTGCGTCTATTTATGCTGGGCTGGTGACGTAACTCCACTGTGTACACTGTTTACATATAGTTCTGTTTACATGGCTTCAATCTCACTTTCCTGCTGCCATGGCATATATTCCAGTATGCAACTCCAGCTGTGCTCCTTTGTAATCAAGGACACTTTTTTTTTTTTTTTTTTTACACGTAAGCAGCTGATGCTCCCAGATGTCACATGTCAGTGAACTTGCGTAACAACAATTTGTTTCCAAATGAATCCTGTCACCATCTTGCAGAAGAAAAAAACCCCTTTCAGTTAACAAAAGTACTTATCAAGTACTTAATCCTTCTTCGGTATTATGTTTTGATCATTTTACATTGGTCTTTTTAAAAATGTTGTTAGAAGTGCACATTTCTACATTTGCCTTTTCTGGAATTAATCATAACATAATACAACACAATACAATACATCTTTATTTATTTAGCGCTTTCACAACAGCTGCAGCTATAACAAACCGCTTTTCAGAACAGTTAACATGAAATAATAAAATACAGTAAAATAACACAACACCTTACATAAGACACGGAGAGTCATGCAATCGTAACCACTATTCTTGCATGCGCCTTGCTGTATGAAGCAGTTATAGATGAAAGAGGAGAAAACAAAGTGCCCTTGCACCAGTGAATCAGAGATGTCATGCTCAAAACATGCATGACTTCCCACAGGTGTGCTACAAGCTAAGTTTGAAAGTAAACAAGAACCTGTAGAGTGCATTCATGAAAAAAGATTGGTTCACTTCTCCTGTCCTGTGTAAATCCACTTCAATTCCAAGCGCTGACTCTCAGTTCCAAATACACATCCGCACTCCACGCCGACGCTTCTCTCTCTGCATCCTCAGCTCCAGCCAGCTCCAGCAGCCATCCAGCCAGTCGCACCAACGCAGACTGTCCCAACAGTGCCGACATCTCTGCTGAAAAGAACTAGCCAGTGAAAAATGCTGTCCATTACCGCAACAAAAAACACAAGCGCCCCGGGGTTGTCAAGCGGCGACTGTCAAATAATGCTGACATTCCACCCATCAAAATCAGTGCTGGTACACGCATGCTGCCGAGAAGGCGCAACCATCAAACGCAGATTCTTCTCCTTCGACGAATGTCATGGCCAAAACACTGAAAACAGTCCATAATGGGTCCACACGAAGGACAACAAACACCGTATGACAAAACAAAAGACAAAAGCAAAGACAAAAGCAGAGCTCTTCTTGAAATGCTCTTACAGACGACTGCCAACTTCAGCACCATCTTGAAACTCAAAGATGACACAAAAATTACCAAAACACTGTCTTTCCTCTAGGCACCTAGCTGAAGATTTGGATTCAGAATTCCTCTTCTACTTTTGTTATCACATTTCCCCTCCATATTCCATGTAACTTCTTCGTGAAACAGTTGATCAGCCAAAATAAGATTATTCGAGCATTTTGGAGATCCATCCATCCATCCATCCATCCATCCATCCATCTATAATTCCAGTGTATTACTTTGACTTCACATTGCGAGAAAGGGTATCTTGCCAACTTGTCCAATGGCTGAAAATGCGTCGTGCTTTTCAACATGTGTAAATATAGAAGCGCCATATATTTTGATATCTGTAAAGCAAATGAAGACTTAAAAATTAATCCCCCTTCGAAAGCAATTTTTATTTTATTTTGAAGGGCGCGTTGCGTTGATGCTGATTGATAGAGTAATTCACAGTTTGGTGCGGCCACATGCCTCCGCCGCTGTGATCGCTCTCCACAACCCTGTGTGGACTTAAAGATCTATGAAAAGAGGCAATTTACAATTATCACGGTTGGATCTGGGCGCTGTCAGGCGAGCGGGACACCAGCGCTGTTGTTAATCTCCCCGAGTGCCTGGCATGATGGTGATGCCGTGCATACGCAACTTCAATTTGTGCACTTCAAACCAAAGCAAGATGAAGATGTCCAGAAAAGGGAGCACGTACTTCTTTATGTCACATTCTTGACAGGGAGTCCGTCGCCTCAACGACGCCTGACAGCAGTTTGACGAGCTTCATGATACTCTAAGAAAACAAAAATGCAGCATAAAGCGTCTATGTTTCACCTAAGTACGACTGTAGATCACGTGAACAACGTGAATGCCATAATACTTGAGTAGAATGCCCTTTATAATGGTGACGTCATCTAGAATTAGAGGTTCTAGAGAGAAAGTACGAGTCATCGCTGAAGCTTTCTGGTCATCATTCTGATTTTCATATTTCGATCTTTGAACATCAGCTACAGAAAGAAGAAACAAAACTGAGATTAGCGTCGTTGGCATGTGGAATGAGGCCCTTTCCTTTTTACATCCTTACAGTTGTATTTTTCACTGTTTTTGTCCTTGACTCTAGTGGTTTTCATTTCGACTTGACGACTTTTGATGGCTGCGCACGGTGTCTGATGGTACCATGCCGTCTACATTTAAACTGAAAACTTGTCTGAAAGCGTCTCGCTTGTTCCCCGAAGGGACACGGCTCCAAGGTGGATGCGGCGTGCTTTCACGTCAAGCACTTTCTTCCTGCTGCTTTGGCTAAATGATGAATAGAGCTTTTTGTGACAGCGCCTGTGGTCTTCCTGTTTATGTGCAGGTCAGCATTGAAGTGAGATCCATCTCAGCACGTGTAAACACTCCTCCGTGGCCGCCATTGTTGTTAAGACAAAATGAGCTCACATGTACACTGCCAGTCAAAAATTTGTCATGCAGTTTCTCATTCAATTGCACTGGAAAATGTGTCCAAACTTGTAACTTGTGGTGTATATTGGCAGCCTTCTTGTGGCGCGAGAGATTTTTCCAGACATCACCTGACACAATGGTCGTGTGCGACATGTGAACGTGTGTGTGTGTGTGCGTGTGTTTTTAATCAAGAAATAACTTTATTGCAAAATGTACATACACAACCTGATACCACATTCATCAGACCAAGTACGAGTACAAATATTTAGATTTGAGCACTTGAGAACCAATACCTAAAGAATGTCTTGCAGTTGCGATGAAAATGTTTTCAATTTTAATCAAACATTGTTCAAAAACACAAACTTCACTGAGATATGACATTTTTCAGGACAAAAACTCAACATTTTAACACCCGACTGCATGTTTGCTTCACATTCCTCTTAAATGTAGCTCGTAACAAGACATTTTAGTTGTAAAAAAATTGTCAGCACAATTGAAGTGAAACATTAGCTTGTCATCACTTCTCTTCATGTTGGATTCTGTTTTTTTTTTTTTTTTTTTTAATGAAGTGACTTCACAGTAAGCGTAGTGCTCAAAGGAACCATTACATAATGAGCTGATTGCGGTTTCACTGTACAGGTCCATGTGTACTTGCATGGCTTAATGTTTGAAATGATGTAAATAATGTATGTTACTGGCCAGATCTGCCAGGTAGCTGTGGAAAACCAGGCAGGTGACGTGGCATGTCCTTCACTGCGGTTTGTCCTGTTCCATTTTCCAAAGCATAATTTGCAATCAGCCAAAAGTGTCGTCGAGGTTTACCTTAAAATACCTTCACATGGCTGACATGGCTCCTACCCGAAGGTATATGTCAGGGTGGTGAAGTAGTATCTATATTGTGGTATCTGAACTTTTTTTATAAGTTTGAATATGAGTAAAGATGTACAGTATAGGTACTGATACAAGTGCATCCTTATTAATTATACATTTGGCTCCATTTATTGTGTGTACAGTATCTGTTTTCCTAAAGAAGCCGTCATGGTGAAAACGGATGGCGATCATTTCGCATTAAGGTCTGAGGAACTGAATTATCTAGTGATGCTGCTGCTGAATGCTACCCCACAATGTCGACGACCACACACTGCGGGCTTAAAACCTCATTGACCGCAATCACTGATTTTCTTTAGAGAGAGATTAATCAGGATTGACTCTTTGCTCTCAAATTGTTCTCTCATTTGTTTAATTGAAACTGGACAGAAAGTCTTCATGTTCTTCGGCGCAATCACAGAGACTTTGTGTCTCAGAGCAACCAATCCCATCAACACAAGCCGCAACGGGCAAAAGACCCGTATCTTTTTCTTTTTCAAATTTTGTTTTTTACTCACTCATTACTCACTCATAAGATACAAGCAGGAAAACATGCACAACACAAATTACCACTGAAAAAGCAACTCACCCATTTTATATTCCCCGCACAAAGCAGACCACAAATACACCACTAAATTTAATGCACCCCTGAAAATAGTCATCACTATTTCGTTAAATCTTTCTGTTTATTAGAGCCCAGATTTGCTGCAGCACACAGTAAAAATGTTTGTGGCCACAAATGCTCAGTGTTTGGATGTGTGGACTCTTGGGTTTTGAGGCGTAAAGGAAATCCATATACTGTGTTATACAAATCAGTCTACTGCTCCAAATGATTGCCATTGTTCTTTCCTTCTATGTCTTATTAGTTTGTTTCACATATGATGGAAAAAAAAGAAAATGCTGTGTTTTATTATTGGTTTGGTTTTGAGCTTCATTGAAGGCAGGGATAGCTCACCAGACTCACATGCAAGTGAATAAAACTTGAACGCTGCAAGATTAAAAAAATGCATGTGGTCACCTATTTCCATTGTTTGTTTTTTTTTTGCCAGTCTTAACCGAAACCACATATTAAAAGAGAAAAAAAGAACAGGCAAAAAAAAAAAAAAAAAGGAAAATAAAATCCATTCAAACATCTTCTGTACCGCTTATCATTGCTAGGATAGCAACTGCATGTGCTGGAGCCTACCATATATAATATATGCGGTCAGCAGCACAGGCAGGTAAAATTCATTGAAACACACACTGAAAAATAAACAAAACATCTTCAACAAATACACGTTGAAGCATTAACACTAAAATTAATTGCTTAGGTCAAGTAAACAAGAAACACTAGTAGTACATGAAGTACTTTCCCAGGGGGACACACGTTTCGGCCGAGCTGATCTCATTATTTTCGAGTCTAAAGGCCATCATCTGAGTCCGACCATCTCAGACCTGTTCAGCCTCAAAGTGTGCAGAGCGGTCGCGGCGGCGTCACAGATGCTGCATCGGAGGAGCTTTGACTTGTCAGTGTTTGCAAGGGTCTGCGGGGCCACATTGTCCTGCAGGCAGCCAGCGTCAGGGAGGAACATGTGCTTGTTGGCGCTGAAGGGTTCTGCGAGCGGGATCGAAGCCAGGGTCAGGAGGGCGGCACCATGTCCTGAAAGCAAACTGCGACCTACTTTTACAACCAAACAACCTGCCATGCCGCCTTGGCACGTCGCCCCTCTCACCAAGTCAAAAAGGCCATGAGAGAACACAAATCTCAAAACCTCAAGTAACAAGTCACAAGTTTCAGAGGTTGGAAGCCCCAACAGTGCTCCGGGTAAACTCATACTGTGTGCCCCAGTGAAAAGTTCTGATGTTTTTTGAAAGGAAATATACTTTTAGAAGTCTTCTTGTCCATTCAGTATGCTTTAAAAAAAAGACAAAGTTGGGTGAACTTAAAATTTCAAGGCAGCAACCTTTTATAAAGTTGTGAAAATGGGCCTTTTCTCATTTCACAACACATTTGTCCTACATATTGTCTGGAACTCAGTAATTTTTTTTTGGGGGGGGAGCACACATTTGTTAGTTTTCTTGATGAATATTGTTGCTATAAATTTCAATACTTTGTACTTTAAAGTTGTTCCAACTCAAATTTCTGTTTTGGCTCCCTCAAAATGAAAAGTTGTGTTTTATAGTGAAGTATTTTTCATTATATTTGGAAAGAAAAAAAAAGTGCAAAGGTACTTCAGGTGGTAGAAACAAACCTGAACCCACAACCTTTGTGTAAAACATTTTCCCCCCCAGCAGTGGATCCAATTTTTGGTAGGCCAGCCTGCTAAAAGTCCATATTATGTCCACATTTTCACCAAGTATATTTTTTAATCAATTTATCTGTTGAAACATATATTTTTGTCTGCTTTCCATCTCCTTTGGATGCAATTTACCTCATGTACCTCATATAACAAGACATCCTCACTGAACACGGCATGAGTGCAAAATAGTGCAGCCAGTGAAAGCAACCTCGCCAACGTGGACACGCACACAGAGAGACGTGCGTCCGGCCCGTAGCACTTCAAATCCTCTCAGCTCAGGATCACCCCACTGCTGGTTTCAAGTCTGACTCTGAGGCGCGTTGGAGATCTTATAAGGTTTGAAGTTGAGACGCACGGCGCCAGGCAAGCAGCCGTGTCTCCTTTCACCTCCCGGCATTTTTAACTGCCCGAAGGAAACAAGAGAAGTATCAAGCAGAAAAACAGAGCATCACCAGGAGGCACGGCTGGTTTGTGTCTGCGGCTGCTTTGGATCACTACATCGCCGGCCAGCAAATCAAAGATGATGCTGTTAAAATCTCCCTCAGACCTGATCTGGTTCTGTTGCTCTCGAGCCTCCGAGGTCTTTCATAGTGGTGAAAACATGTCAGAATACATGAAAGAGGCAATTTTGCCTCAGCAGCTAAGGAGCTGGGAAGGGTCCATCACAGCAGGAGATAGGGGGAGGACCAGATAACATTATTGTAGCTCTACTCATCCACTTATAGATCCATAAACCCCGTCATCCTTAAACGTTTCACACGAAGCACAACCTAAAAATATATGAAGTTCTGAAAGTTCCACAATCATGACCAACATTAAAATACACTAGCGAGGCAGGGGGTTTCTTCCAAAACCATGTATTTCATATTGCATGATAAGACAGAGCATATTTACGCACAGTTTGATTATGAACACTTTAAGGTAGACATAAAAATTGTACTAGAATAATGATTTGATGTTTTGCACATAAATTAAATCAAATCTGTACCTAAATACAGGTTTTGAACCAAACAGTTGTTAAAGATGGAATGAAAGTGCATCACACATAAAAGTTAAATACAACTGAACTGGATTTGGGCAGAGATTCAATATTTCATATTATGAAAACCTGATGTGCTTGAGAAAAAGGACAACAGATTCACAATCAGCGCAAAAAAAAAATCTAGAAAGGTTTACTTGTACAGTATCTTAGAAAAAGAAAAAATGTAAATGTTGACCAATGTATTTATCTGGTTGTGCACAATAAAATGCAATTAAAAAGTGTTGGAACGGTGAGGACAATTCCTTTATTTTACCTGTGGACTGCAAAAATTGGGTTTGACTTCAAAACTGTTTACTATGCAAAACCAACTGATTAATTTCCAGATACAATGCTTGCATGTACATCTGCGACACAACTTCGAGAGTAGCACCTTTTTGTCTGATCAAACCCATTTTTCAATAGAGCAAAATTATTGCAACATCTGACTGAGAGATGTGTCACAGGTCTGTGCTAATGTGAACACTACAAAGCGCGGAAACTGTCCACACACTGTTTCAGAGTGAGGTGTAACCAACACAAAAACCTATGCATTGTCTATGGGTGAAAAAAATCTAAGAGGCTGAAATCAGGTCAGATCAATCAGAGCCTTTCAGCGATGCACATTGCCCACAGCCAGTGCAACCACAGTAGAAATAAACCACAGATGTCCATTGGACAAGGAGAACACCAGGATTTGATGACAGAAACATTTTGAGAGCTGAAAAGAAAGATCCAGAGCAATTGCTAGTGACAGTATCACTAGCTCCGGTTTACAGAAGAAAACCAAGTACAGAAGCTACTGAGTCAGGGACGATGCAAATCGGTCATAAGCAAGAAAAATAAGATCCAGAGACAAGCCTCAATACACTTCAAATAAAAAAAAACTGTGAACTGCTGATACGAAAATGAACCTTTACCAAAGTGATGGAAAGTCAGACGCTTGGAGAAAGAAAGTGCTCAAGATCCTAAACAAAAAAGCTCATTTGTGGTTTAACAGTAGCGCGAATGTCATAGCTTGCGTTGCTGCTTCCGGGACGCGCTCACTAATCTTCACCGTTGATGTAACATAAGATGGCAACGGCCTAGAAACAATTTGTCTGCCAATTTAAAGAAATTTCACTCAGACAAAACAACAAAAGAGGTTCTTTTAAGAGGGAACAAGCACCGAAGTCAGCATGCAGGCTTCAACAACAATGTAGCCTTTTAGCATTTGTCCTGTTGAATAAGAAACTGAAAGGAGGAGTATTGCCCCCCCCCCCCACCATCAGAAACAACTGAAAGAGGCTGTGATGAAAAGTTGTGTTTACCTTTATGTTTTGGTTTGCTGTTGAAGTTGGTTCATTTCTTTATATACTTACCAATTTAAAATGTTAAAAGTTGAGATACACAGCACACTCACATGACCTCTTTCTCATTTGGCAACCTTGCATCAACCTTGAGAGAGGAGGACTACGGGTACCGTGACTGAAGAATGTTAGAAGCCATTTGCCCCCCCCCCCCCACACCCAAATCTAAATGTTTAGATGTACTTTATAACAGAGCATTCAAGCGTTTGCATTTCAAACAACTATGGGAAGCCAGAGGTGAGCCATCGCAGTACGAATGCGCGACACTTCATATTGACAACGTGGAGAGTAAATAAGGAGGAGAAGGGAGGAAATGAAGGCGCCGCCCGCTTAAGACCTTATTGCTTTTGAGTGCTTCTTTACTGTTTCCGTATTTTGACTGAAATCTTAATGCAGTGAGGATTAAAAGGATTACAACATAATCTTGAATAATCCAAAGTACCACGGACGGAGGAGCGCTTGTAATCATAGCGTAAAAGCTGTCCGGAGGTCTGACAACATTGTCAGTCACGTTGAGGATTAAATATTTGTGGCAAAACTTTTATTAATGTAGGGGGTGGAGGTGGGGGGGGGTCAGTTTATTAAGAGACATCTCGCAGCAAGCTCTGGCCAGATCACTGCCTGCAGGACAAAACCCAGGCAGATGAGGGCGAGACCTACAAGCAGATTTACTTCTCCAATTTTTGTTTTTGATGAGCGCTCGGCAGATTCATTACACATGTGGAGCACGGGGATGTCTGCGGAGGGAAAATCAATTTTTATTAGCTTTACTGAAATGCTGTCACGCCGTCCATTAGCTCCTCCATTAATTCATATTTTTGCCCAAGAAGATGCTGCGTGTATATTTTAAGGCTTATGTACTGCATCACTAGAAATCATCTTTGCAGCGAAATAAGCATTTCATCAATGCTGTTTGTTGGCTCCATGCGAGGGATCTGACACTTCTATTGACATTTCTCCTACAAATATAGATAAATACCAGAAACCATGTGCGTGCACAGGAAGACAAATGTAGAAAGGCCATACTGATGTAGATAGTGCTGCCCCCTAGTGCACACCAGCTGCACCGCCACACAGCCTGACAACAGCTGGTCAAGTGTTTGAGCTAGAGAAAAGCTGCCAGTTGGTTGATTTTTTTTTTTTTTTTCTGCCTTGAAGCTGTAATGAGGTTGTGCCCTGGGGAAGCAGGCGAGTGCAAGCGTATTAATGCCTTAAAAAAGAAAAAAAAATGAAAAAAGAAAAACACCTTTTCCAGCCACGACAGAAAAGCAGGAAAAGACTGTCAAACAATGAAAGTGCAGTCAGTGAATTCCCAGAAGTGGAAAACAAGCAGACTTGCCTGCAAGAAGAGCCCTCGACGGAGTAGGACCAAGCACTGTAACACAAACTAACTGGAAGGCCAAACATTTAGGAGCCCCTCTAGGATTTCACAAGCTTTGTGTGAGTGTGTGTGCGCGCGCGTGCGCGTGTGTGTGTGTGTGCGCGCGCGCGCATGTTTCACCTAATTTTGCAGCATTTCACATAAATTGTTGCACATATTATAATTTTTAAGAGCTTATGTTGTGATTCAATATGATGATTTAACATTTTTTTTCTTTTTTCTCCATTCCTTCAATGACTGCGTATAATTTGATAATTGTTCTTAATTAAAATGCAAATACATACCTGATCCACGCACATAGCTTTTTATTGAAACAAGGCAACATGATTTTTCTAACTCCATTAAAAATAATATAGACAAAGTTGAGGTTATGATATGATGTGGGCTCGGCCTTCAGCATACGTTTCAGTTTTTCATATGGCCCCTTTGCAAAATGAAGTGCCCACCTCTGGTAGACGGGTTTATCTTCTCTCGCGTAGGACATCACCAAACGTTTTTACACGGTCTTAAGCAAATTTTATTTGCTTGTAAAATATGAAAAATACAAGTTACGCATGCCTGGACTATAATTCACAAAAACCAAGACGTGTATTAAGATCATGCAGGGGACTGTTATGATTGATGTAACTTGCGGAAAGCTGTGACGAGATGAATTTGCTAGGTCATGCGTAATTTGCAGAATTTGGTTGAATTTATGTGAAATATGTGATTGTGACAGTGAAAATTCCTTCATGTTGAACCAGACCCACAGCAGGATCTGCAAATGACATTGGTCAAGGACACATCCACATACACAAGTTGCCAGTTTGATATTGCAGCTACTGAATCTTGTGTTTTTGTCCCCTGTCCTCTGTTCCTGATGGACATGCAAAATAATCGGAACTATGAAACACTTACAGTACATCCTCACGA
>CAAKHF010008617.1:8493-25792 GCA_901007745.1 Hippocampus kuda
GTCATTGCCACTTAGTGTTTTTTGAACGGTACTGCAGAGTATGATATGGATCTCGCATGTGCTTGGGGAGGCCACCCAAAACTGCTGAACAGCCACTCTTCACTATTAACTTTACCAGTCAAGCAAATCATGTCTAAAATAGAGTAACGTTATATCTGCAAATAAATTGCACTTGAGGGACACATTCATGAATACGGACAGACTTCATGGTGCCCCGGAGCCATCGCATGTTAATCAAACTGAGTGTGATATGAGTTTAAATGCTGGAAACACATGTTGCATATCGTTCATATTTGTTATATACAGTACATTGATAAGCAATCTAGTTGAGTGGTGCATTTATGTTACATTTAATAAAAGTTTATCCAGCGTGTACATGGGGGTATGGGATAAAGTCGCTTACTGCACAAGCAGCTGCTTCACATCTGGAAGTTAATATAAACACCATGGCCAATAAAATCATTCCATTTCCTTAATTACTATTCCTGTCATTTCCGCACTAAATGAAAAGTTATTAATTCCAGGCCAACGCAAACATGCTTCTCCAAGATGAGGAGCTGCTCCTGAAGCGTCGCCACCCTGACTATAGCCTCTTGTCACTGGAGTGGAACCACAAGTTCTAGCCTTGCGCAGCAAGTTTGCATTTGTGTGAATGTGTCAAAGTGAGTGTGCAAGTCCAGGGGACTTGGGCCTGAGGCACAGCAGACATGAATTGAACATAAAGATGGCGTCTTGTTTTCCATTTCATCCAAATGTTCCCCACTGGTGCCAACGTGATCAAGACCAGGGAACACTTGAGTTGTTTCATCTTTCTCATTGAGGCGCCCTCATCTTCTAAACCGCAGCCTTGATTTTTTTTTTCTACAATCAGTGACACTATTCACTTGAACCACGCTGTGAGGCAGAACTGTGCTGTTCTGATTTACAATACACTATATGAGACTGAAATAACAATTCTGATTTCAATTATTTGTATTTTCGATAACCCCCCCACCCCAAATCCATGTTGAATTGGCAAACTTTTTCTGAATGATGTACAGTACTCACTCTACTCTTTCAATACACTGAATAACCTTGAACTTTGATCGCACATGTGGCAGAGTGCCACAAAATGGACATTTAGAAAAATGAGGCTTCAACTGGGGTTCATGAACACTTCGGAAGTCTTGTCAGTGGACACCATTAATTGTTCCAGTTAAGATTCTACAATGCAAAGTGAAAATAACTCAACTGCTTCCAGAAATGCTGCCAACTTTTCTCAGCCTGAGACAAAATGGAAAACAGTACTATGGCCTGACAAATCTTCATTTTCAAATTATTTCTGAAATGTAGCAAGACACTTTGGTGACTACAGCAGTTCAAAGGGAACAGAACAACATTGACCAGACTCGCTCTGCAAGCATGAACAACAAAATCTGACAAAGGAAGTGACAAGAAAACAAAATTCAATACAAACAGGCTGACAAAAACTGCTCCTTAGTCAACACTTGGCAGTTGTGAATTCAGGTGTCATCAGAGTTATGGCAATTAAATAATGTTTGATGCTGACAGTTTGACACTTGATTTCAATTTCAATTCTCTCTGATGTGGGAAATGTAATTTGAAATACGAACAATTCTGAGGATGACAAGCATTCTGGAAAAAAAATGTGCTCATGCTTCTTATTCCTTTGAAGTTACGCCGTATTGGATTTTTAATGGCCAGTGTTCCCCTTGTTTACTGGTTTCGGTGGAGTCATTAACTCTGCTATGATACAAACAAATGGAAATCAAACAATAATATCAGATTATGATGGACTACAGTATACTGTTTATTATATATACAGTGCCATGAAAAAGTAGTTGTCCCCTCCCCAAGTTCTCTGTTCGTTGCACAAAAAATCCAAACCGTCCTGTCCCTATGTGAAAAAGTAATTGCCCCCGAACACAGAGTTATAACTGAAATCAAGCAAAATTGGTGATAAGTCTTTCACATCGCTGTGGAGGAATTTTGTCCCATTGTTCTTCACAGAATTGCTTCAACTCTGACGTATTGCAGGGTTTCCTAAGATGAACTGTCCATTTTAGTTCTCAATAGTCCACAATCTCAATTGGATTCAAATCCGGACTTGATCTTGGTCACTCTAAAACCTTAATTCATTAAAAAATTTTTTTAGCCAATCAGAGGTGAATTTGCTGCTATGTTTCACATCGTTGTCCTATTGCATGATCGAAAAGCGCTTGAATTTGAGGGCGCAACTGATTGCCTGACATTCTCCTTCAAAATTTTCTGGAAGACAGCAGAATTCATTGTCCTTTCAATCACAGCAAGTTGTCCCGGTCCTGAGGAAGCAAAGCAGCCACAGACCACCAGATCACACTGCCACCAACATGCCTCGTGTTGGCATAATGTTCTTTTTATCAAATGCTGTGCCATTAATGTAATTTATCAAATGATGTGCCTTAATAAATTAAATTGGCATTTAGAAACTGTATTTTGTATTTCCTTGGGTAGTCTCTGTGTGAAATTAAAATTGTTTTGATGAACTGGAAACTTTGTATGTGATAAATATGAAAAGAACACAGAAATCAGTAAGGGGACAAATACTTTTTCACGGCACTCAAAATAACTTTGGGAGTTAATCAGTTTAAAGAAATAACGTTCTGGTTGAATAGAAAATGATTTTCAGATAATTCCATTACACCATTTTGGATGTTTAATCACACCTCTGAGTGTTAAGGCTAACTGTCTTTTGCCAAAATGTTAGTGCCGCAATACATGTTTTCAAAAGTGGAACTTCATCTCTTCCATGGTCAAATGTCATTAAACACATTTTCATCTGGAACCATTCTTCACAGCACATTATCAGTCATATTGACAGTCAAAATGCATTCTATTGATGTCTGAGCTGCTGTTGCTTTACTACATTTCCAGAGGGCATAGATCACTAAGCTACTTGGAAAAGGATGTCTATAATGCGCCTCACGGCAAATGTACTATTGTGTCAACACAAATGCCCAGTATGTGTTCTCGACTCACTAATGAACGACTTTTCCTGCTGGCAAATTGAATCCTAATATTATACATCATCATGACATTGATAATTTGGAATGGTACTTGCTTCTTTTGCCATTTACAGGCTAGAAGAAGTCAATTTGCTGAGTTTTAACGATACCTTTTACACAGAAGATGCACGTATCTGTGCACTCAAATACCACACATTTTGTAGCCAATGCTTTTGCTCCACCACATACACAATTAAGCCTCCAATTAAAGGCCATTATGGTTTTTCCACTAGCGGCAACCACAGAGACACAGCCAGTACATTGCGGGCACATCGATGTCTCCTGAGTTGTCATCCGATGGAATGATCCACCAACTTTATGATCATAATTACTGATCATAACAAAAGTGCAACAACAATATAAACTCAAAGGACAGCAATAAAAAGTTTGAATGATTCCAATAAGTGGATAGTCAAGCGGGACTCTGACAGGAAGGCACACTTGAGTGGACTCACGGGTCTGTGAGAGCAACAACTATAAGTGATCAGTTGAAAATATAAGCCCTGCAAAAGATTCATGAAGATAATGTTTTGCATCTGGTATTTATCTGTTTTCAAATGTTTTAGAAACCATTAAAGATGATCTGTGTCTTCACATAAATTAATAAAATTAGTTAATAAGCACATATAAAGTTTATTTGAGCAAATTTGTTATTTCGTAAATCTGAATCTGTCATGTGTTCCGGAATGCTGAACAGAAATGGATTCCACAAACATAGGCAGAGATAAGACTTGGCAGCAAATGTTTATTAACAACGCGAGACCGACTAAGTTCAATGAAAAATATTGGTAACAAGGAACCAGGATACAATTAGAAAAACCAAAAGCGCTTGCAAATGGCAAGGAACAAGATAAAAGTAAAATGGTGTGGCGCTCGAAGGACAAGGAAATAAAATACACAAGAAGTACCAACTGAGAAACAACAACTGCTTACATGAAAAAACTAAGACAAAAACGCAGCTAGAAGGTATGAGGCAAAAAGTCGTGAACGTCTCGAATAATCAGGCACTTGGAGACAAAGAGTCATGAGCAACGCTCAATAATCAGACAGCCAGTTGTTGACGTGGCAGAGTTTAAATAGGCAGTTGGTTAATGTGAAAGATTGGTGACAGAGATAATGCAGTTTTATTTTTCAAGGGAATGCTTTTTTTTTTTAAAATGCACATTTATGTACTTCTGGGTCAGGTTGGCTACTGTTGCCTCTAAGGCGCAGTTCTTTGACAGACGACAGTACGCTTCAGATGTCTTTCGTTTATTCGGAAACGGTGCTTAAGATCAGGAACAGATTTTATGTCTTTGTATTTTGACCCAATTTCAAAGTAAAATTCAATTAAACTCGACCACAGGTGAAAATGCTCCATCTTTGTTGCTTTAATATACCCAGAAGATGGCCAAGAAGTACACAAACGCGCATTAAAAAAAAGTGTCCCCTTGCAATAAGAACAACAACAACAACAAAACAAAGAAAAAAACCTGCATTATGTCACAATCTTTGGGACTGAATGTAAAACTTTGCGAGGAAACACAAACTTTGCAAAGGAACACAAAGTGTTTTTTTTTTTCCCCATGTCACCTTAGGGACTCCGTACCTCTGGCAATAGCGCACAGTAAAATAAAAAAGCTTTCAATAACTTATCTTAAACAGCTTTAGATGAAAAACCCAAAGTTTGAAGACGATCGGATAAATTCTCGAAGAGGAGTTTGTTCAAATATGACCTCTGGAAAAAGCCAAAATTTATGCCAAATTCCAAAGGGATGTAAAAATGCATATGAATCTAAAAATCTTTTTGGATTTGGAGGAATACATCAAAGAATAATATGTGTATTTCCTTTTGCCAGTAGGTAGCCCTACCACTGCAATGTAAAATAGGTTTGTAGAGATCTTCAAGCCTGGACTCTCATGAAATGTATGAAATTTAGATAAGATATGGTCAAGTTACAGCACCTTCTTTTGTCATGTCAAATCATTAGAATTTGCGTCACACGCCCTACGCCAACAATTCCTAATATTCTGTAAAAAGCATGATGAAAGTCTTGAGGCTTTGCTGATAAAATTTCAATTGGTAGGGAGGGCTACAGACCCATTTTTTCTGTACTTGTGTATGACAACTTTAAAATTGCAAAACAAAACTTGACAGGCCTAATGTGTGTGCCAAATTTGATGCGTTTTCCTCCATGCTTAGCCCCCCCCCCTGTCAACAGTTAGCATAAAATAACAAAACAATGTAACACAACACATAACATAAAAGACGGACGGACAGTCATGCAATCTTAGCCACTTTTCCTGCATACGCTTTGTTATTTGAAGCAGTTCAATATGAAAGAGGAGAGAATCAAAGTATACTTTCACCAGTGGATCGGAGACGATAATAATCATTTTCCCAATTAAAAGATGCCTTTACAAAGATAATCAATCATTTTATATTGACACAGAGAGATCTATTCATAAAGTATTATGGTTATAGTTTGAAGTTGTGCACTATATCACATGAAATAAGTGCCGAATATGTTACTTTCTCTGTACTGGACTGTACCACAACACATTACACTGACTCCGTCCATCCATCCAATGGATGAAAGGCACGACCTGGTACATATAGACCAACATTCACGCCTGTAGTCAATGGCTGGCAAATTACATAATGCTAAAACCAAAACATTAATCATATGGTCAAATCAATAGCACTCTAATGGTCTTGGTCAGAACGTAAACTTTTCGTTTTATAGTGGCAGACTATTTTCAGGAGAGGTCAGGTCTTAGAAATGATAACAACTCACAACGAAATAAAGTGTCCAGTACTTGCAATTGATAAGAACAGCTTGCTTCTGCCTGTCAAAGCCCAATGAACCACAAGAGGGAGACTTTTCCCCGATATTTTCTGACAGTCAAACCATGAGAACTTGACATTAAAAAAAGCAATTCTTTCACACTTAATCTTCAAAATTCAAACGTTCCTGAGTTTCCACCATCCAAAAACCACCTGAGCGCGCAGTTTAGGTGAAAGCTCTGAGAAGTTATAAAAACAAACAAAAATAAATAAATAAAAAGCTCCCCATGATACACTCAAGACCTCCCTTGAGCAGGGCCGACAAGTTTAATGGTGAATGATTTGTTCTGCAATACTGAAGTTCTCAGTTGACCAAATAATGCGCAGCTGATGAAGGTTGATACTGGGGAAAAGCCCCGGGACAAACAGCTGCGTTAGACAACAGTCTTCCACAAATTGTCCCCTGTTTGACTCCCTGAATCAGTAGCTAGTTAAAATAAATAAATAAATAAATCACAAGCAGATTCAAATTAATGTGGATGCTAAGCAGACACACAAAGGTGAATTCTTTTCCCATCAAAGTTCTCATCTGCTCTGTTGAGAAACAACAAATTGTTTCATGTAAAAAAAAAAAAATACAGACTGCTTTCATGTTAACTTCAAGCTCCTGACATTCTAATTTTAAATTAGATGATGAGGAAGCCAGTGCCAAATATCTTCAGCAAGTGTCAACAACAACATCACTGGCAACCCCCTCGGTGATAAATGAGCCCTTTCTTTGTGGTTTGCATGGTTTACCTTCTGAGCTATTTTGGTATTGAAAAGATCTTCTATATCCTTTCAGAAAGATGTTTTGTGAGGCACAACATTTTTATATTTAACCATTTTCCAGGCGGAGAGACTTATCCGCTGGGAATCATGTCTAGTGTAATTGATTATTTAGGGAAATATATTTCTTGACATCACTGAAAATAACGGCTTGCGTCATTGAAGTTTAAAAAAAAAAGGGTCTGAATTCATATTGTATGACAAAAGGTAACATTTAAACAGATACATATACTCACAAACATATACTCCTTAATTATTGGTACCTATTTGCATAACTTTTTATGTATGTATTTTCTATGTATGAAATAACCCTTTTGTACCACACAAGCGCACAAATAACTGCCGTTGACATTATTTGAGATTTACAAAACCAAATCATACACAAATCCATGTCTATTTGACCCTGACAGGTTTCTTAAAACTTTCCCACTCGGTTGTGCATTTTTTTGAAACAAAGAACCACATCACACACAAGCAGGCATACAAGGAGAGATGTCAGAGTGAACATTTAAAACTTATCTTAAAATACATTATTTATTATTTATTCTATGGCATATGACTCAGCATGAAACTGTTTTATTGTGTTGACTGTTTTTGTTGTTGTTGTTGTTAATTTATTCTTTAAATTGTCTTTTTTTCCTGTCAGATTTTTAATTGATGTAAAGCGTATATGTATGTATATGCAATTGTGGTTGGTTTTAAAGTGCTCTATAAATAAAAGTGAGTTGAATTGTGTGAAAGAGGTGTGCAAGCAGTGCTGCGGCTCTTGATCTACGGATGGAGAAGTAACAGGGATGGCACCTTGCTCAAAGGGCACCTGGCTGGATTGCAGACTTGTTTATATTCATCTCCACAGTGGGGGTCAAACCATTTCACCTTTTCCAAACCGCAAGTCCTTAGAGATGAGTTTCTGCCACCCCACACGTGGGACAATTTAGAGCGTTCCTTTAACCTGCCATGCATGTTTTTGGAATGTGGGAGGAAACCAGAATACCCGGAGAAAACCCACACAGGAAGGCCGGAGCTGGAATCAAACCTTGCAGCTTTGCACCATGAGGCGGACGTGCTAACTAATCAACCACCGGTGTTACATCCAATTGTCATGAAATAAATACCGACAAAGATTTCTAGTGTGAGTAAGTAAGACATTGAGCAGCGATGAGTTGTGTGCTAATGAATGAGGGTTTCTGCTGTCATGTGATCTCACCGTCGAGGGCAAAGTAGCGGGCCTGTTGCCCAAACAAATTTCAGACCAGCAGTCCATTTTTAGAGCTTAAAAAGTTAAACTACCTGTATAGAAAAAAAACCCCCATGATATATGTATTATTATTAGTAATGTAGGTCAGGAAAAAAAAAAACAAGCTTGAGTATATACAAAGTAGAAACCAGATACGGGTCAAGCCTAAAAGTAATATTCCGAGAGAATGTGTTTAACAGAGTCCATTAAAGCCAAAAGCCTCTGAGGGAACGCTCTACCTCCAGGTTAGCTGCACGGTCTGAGTAATGGACCAGGGTGTTTTCAGATTCTCATGGCCCCTCGCGGGGCTGGCTGCGCCCCTCTGATGAAGTTAGAAAAGGCTCTGCCAGAAAGAGTGATCATGCCCATCTCCTGTTGTCATATCAGATTGCAGCAGAGGCGCAACTGAAAGAGGAGAAATCTATTGAATTCTGCTCAGACGTCACAATAATATTGAATCTTGTATACAAACACACATTTGGGATGCTTCAGGAAAATCATTTGTTTGAAAACCCCCGCAATGAATGGAAAGTATCCAGCATCCGGAAAACAAAAAGCTTCTGAAAGGTTTTTCAAATAATTATGACTTAAAGGACAAGTGCATCACAAAAACACAAACTGTAATTTAAGGAAAAGGGCAATACCAAACTAAAAATTAAACACTGCAGCTCTTACCTCTTCTATCTATTCGACGTTGTCTGTGATTTTGCAGTGTGTCTGACATAATTTCTTTGACTACTCAACATCTCATGCTCATTCCAAAAGTGTTACGTAGGTTTGAGGTTAGGAGACTCTTCCACAACAAACCTTTATGGACCTTCCTTTCTGCAACCGAGGCATATGTTGGAACTACAAAGCAAATTCTCCAAAACAGTCTCCGCAACATTGAAATCATGGAACAAAATATGATGGTGTGATTAAGGATGAAACATCAGGAGGATAAAACTTGTTCCAATGTGGTGTACCTGTACATGCTGTATAAAGAAATTTCACTTTCTTCAGTAAAATGAAATCACAAAGTAAATTCAACAATCACTTATCAGTCAAACAATGTATAATGTTGTCAAACAGGATCATGGCATTTGACGGACTTCACTTTATGCATAAAACGATGCTGGTTTCAAGAATAATTGGGGCAATAAAAGGATGAAATTGAGATGCAACTGCCAAAATAAACTGTTTGGAAAAGCGCAGGGAAGCTTGCTCGATAGAGAGCGCCGACTGTTGCGGTTAATTTGAACTGGATCAGAATGGTATCTGTTTGAAGCTTAGAAAACTGGATTTATGACATTCAAAACCATTATTCATAGAATGACCACTTCCTGTGGTCTCTGTGATCAAAGGGTATGGGAACCAATCTTTGCTTTAATGCAGTTGCAGATCCTTCTAAGCATTGATATGACACGTGAAAGGACCACCAAAGTAATTTGGGTCTATCCAATACTTGTAACAACCACAATCTTGTTGTACAGTATATGATGAAATGCGTCACATGAGAGATCATAAATGTCATTGAGATTTATGGTCTGCGCACCTTAAATATCTCCATCAAATGTATTCGTAATCCAAATCCAAATTGGTGGTTGGTCCTTGGCTGTCTAATTATACTTGTACCTGTTTGGTGACAAGCAGATTAAATAACATTCACCTTCTTCTCTCATCATTCATTGTGGCCCCATGTCTTTTCCTCAGTGGTTAACCAATTTTTGGATCGTTTTTCAAGTGTGAGGCCATCATTATTATAATGCCATCATAGCTGCCTGCCAAACCATAGCGAATGATGTCACTTCCCCCAATGGTCATGGTGGTTTTGGTTTGGCCACTTGTGCGACATTTTGTGCCCCAGTATGAATCTCTGGAGCTTCCAACTTGGCAACCAGCCATGATATCCACACCCCCACAAAGCCCCACAGCAAGATGCACATCCATGCAGCTGTTTTGACTTACTGGAGTGCTTTTCACGGGGGCCACTGTTGCTCCCTGTGTTAACTTTTGTTCCTCTGTTATAACAACAACAACAACAAAAAAAAGTCCCCTCTCCTCTTACCCCTCACGCCTTCTCGTTGACTCAATATATGCACTGTTGTAAGTAAGGCCTGTGCCTTTGTAGTCAAGCCGCAAGGTGGAAAATGAGCAGGGGTGCGGTGGCGCCTTATGTGTGGCTTCTCGAGGGGAAACAGGTGATGAGAGAATTGGGAGAGGAACAAATCACACAATGCCCAGTGGTGCACTGTGGTTCAAAACCCAGGTGGTCAGGATATGAAGGGTACAGTTGCGGTGGAAAGTTGTGCAGAGTGAAAAAAATGACTGGTTTTACAATTGAACTGCAATAGCCTATTTATGTATAGTATTTATGGTTGTACCATTTAGCTCTACAGCGAGTGTGATACAGTGTTTCATTCATTTTTATAACCTGAACATTTACATGGTTTTGCATTGGTCAAGTATTTGTGAAACACATTCTAATGCAAATTAATTGCAGTTCCCCCCCCCCCCATGTTTGAAATTGCTATTCCATGTGCAATGGCAAAGCATGCTTTATAAATTATACCACTTTTTTTTTTTTTACTTTGACCTATAGTAAGTCTGTAATTTGGCATTTGACTGATTCACAGTCCAAATTCTGGTTCTGCATTCTATATTTGAGTGTGGGAATTTCTCATACATATTGCTTTGGTGTTGTGTCTGTGAAGACACTCTTTGGTTTTCCAAAGTGTCCAATTATTGGTGGGGTTCTCAGTGGGGAACCCCAGCCCAGAAGTAGCAGCAGGACACATAAAATTGCATCGCTCTCAGGCGCCGGGCCAATTGCTGACAGAGGACCACAACACTTATCATTTGAAGGTTTGGATCGTAACCCTTAGTTGGAAATTGTCTCTTTAAATTACCGGTATTACTTTTCTGTACTTGCGTTGCTCAACGTGATGCAAATACTATCATGCTACCCATGCGAACCCCGTCACTTTGCGTGACCGGGTGGACGAGTCACATATGAACTGCGCCGACCATGCAGGCGGTACAACAACAATGGCGCCTGCTTCACTCCGCGCTTGCGTGATGAAATCTGCTGGTGTCCTCATCATTATAATTCCAATTGAAAAGAATGTAGAGAGCCACACAGCAAAACTCCTGAAGTGAACTACAGTATCCCAAACAGAGGAGCTTTCTCGTTTTGCTTTCGTTGGACAGTATTCAAATTTTACATGCAGCAGGGATGCATGGACCATTGCGGATGTGTGCACCAGTGCACATGTGTAGAGCGTGTACGGACTTGAAACCCAAAATGTGCTATGAATGGTCCATGTGCAAACTGTGGACATGCAACGTGGAGAATATGAAATTGATATATACACATACTAGTTCTACTAGGTATAAATTGAGAATTAGGTGTAGGGAAAATAATGAAATGTTATCTAAAAAAAAACATTGACAAACGTGTTGAAAGCTTCTTTGTTCTCAATTAATCAAATATCATGCAACCGAAAATGAATGAAAATGTCTTGCAAAACTTGCAAACATGTTTTTACTGTGCTGAAAATGTCTATTTCACAACCGGCCATGTTCAATATTAATTACATAAACACAATGTACTGACTAAGCAACCACAAAGCTCCAAATTAATTCTTTCGCTGCCTGCCGACAGACTTGTCACGCCAAGTGACAAGAAATTTATTGGGCCACCACCCAGTGGAAACTTTATGGCACAACTGCCATGAATTAACAGCATTAATAATTCCTCAAATATGTGTTTTTTAATTTCTGCAATGATTAAATCCATTTGTTCAAGCTCTCTCAACTGAAACGATCTGTTTAATGCTGCCACATAATTAGAACAGTTATTATTATCTTCTGATTTTTATATTTACTGTTGAACAACAAACTAAGAAACTGCCCCGCACATTATAGTTTCTTGATTAAGATGGCACTCATAGCACTCATGCACCACATAAATAGAGGAATGGTTGAATGTTCTGTTTGAATCATTTCTGACTTTTCATGATGATTGTTTGATGACGGTGACAGTTTCGGCCTACATATCCACACTGTTTCCATTTACAGAATGACACAGGCAGATTTTTTATTTTATTTTTTTAAATTATTCCATGAGTGCAGATAGAAAATCTTGTGGAAACTGCAAGGACTTGGAAGTCAATCCGCACGTTTATGTGTGTTTTTTTTCTGTACTATAAATATGGTCAAGGGTCAAGGGTTTAGCACTGTTTCAGTTTCATTTCAAACACGGTGCCTCGGACTGAAATCTAAGTAAAAATGATGTTTTGCCGGGAATAACATTCTTGTGTGACAGAAATGTCAATATCTGTCTGTGATCAAAACCAGACATTGTTTGGGGGAATTTAGAGTGTTTGAAAGCTGACTGTATTTCATGGCGAAACCCTCGCACTGGAATGCAGCGTGAATGTAATTTTTGTTTTACGTTGCTGTGTTGGTATTATAGAGTACCCTCTCTGCTGGCTCGTCTACCCTAATTTACAGTTGAATGCAATCTCTGTATTGGCTCAGCTGTTCCTGTTCTGAAGCTTTGGGGGCCCTTGCCAGTCATCGTGGTTACTATAAAAACTAATCATTTCAATTTCCTTGTATCTTATTTCATTCATTTACTTTAATCACAGTCTATAGGAGGCGCCAATGTTTCCCCTTGAGTGGCGTCTGCTAGAGGGAGCAGAAATTTGGAGCTGGCAGTGGGGCAAAGACGCCCATACAACAGTATTTAATGATCATGCTGGAGTCTCGAGTGATTATAGATCATCTTAGAGGATCTCTATGGCCTTTTGATCTCCCAATCTTGCAAATGAAGTCAAGCAGAGAGACATTGACTAATCATCTGCGGTTTTGGAAACCTTTCAGTATGGACGGGCTCTGCTAACTAATAGAGGGTGAAAAGGCCTTGATCTTCTCTCTCTCTTCTTAGAGCATCTGTGTGGTGTAAAAAAAAAAAAAAAGGTGGATTTCAAAACGCTGGCTGGCGACCAGTCTTGGGTTTGTCCCGCCTCTTGCCCAAAGTTAGTTGGATAGGATCCAGCACACACAACCCTAATGAGGACGAGCGGTATTGAAAACGGAAAGATGGATGGATTTACAAATCCCTAATGGACTTTCCTCCAAAATGAAAAAGCACAACAAGGTTGCATGTGGATGAGTGAGGTCCCAGAACTGCTTGTGGCATTCTCAGACCAGAGAAGAATGATGACCTCCCTCTGTTGCATTAATTAACAGTCATTCAGACAGGAAACCAGAGCCAGGCCTCCAGTTCACTTTCATGTCACATCCCATTTGCAAGTAGAAACCTCATTTTTCATTATTTACTCTATCAATTCCAGACTCCAAATCATCATTGCGGTGAATATGCATGAAGAGGGGCAACTTTCAACAAAAAGGACATGATAGTTAGCTGCTGAGATATTGGCCTGTGCCGTTAGTAAAAGCCCACAGTGGGTTGTCACAACACCGCATTAAAAAGGTGCGTTTAAACAGTAACACGTTTGGGCGTAACAATAATGAACCCCGGGGACTTTGAGAACATGCAGGGTGAAAGTGTTTTATGATCTGGCAGCGCTGCGGACAAAGCAAATAATCGCCCGACACAGAGCAGCAGGTAGTTTCACTTAACCTCTGCTCAGGACTGAGCGCTGACGTAACTGGAAGCACATGGTTGCAGAACATATTAGACAAGCCGGAGATGGATTGTTCCTTTTGCCTGACTCAACGATCAAATACTGTTCGTCGCTTTGAGTGGTGAGACTGCAAGCCAATGACACTGTTATTCCACAGTAGCTAGCCCAGTTGCCTGTATTGTATATAGGGACAGTTTGAAAAGAATTGGTGGCGTACCAACCACTTAAATAAGATACACATTGTACCTGGAAACTCCATTAATGACTTACTACTCGTGACAGTCTTTTTGAAAGTCCAATCCAACAGCAATCTTATACATTTTCCAGACAACGCGAATCATTTAGGATTAATTTTGAAACGACTAAAATAAGTTAGAAACACTCGAGCCAAGGAATAACTGATCAATAGAATAGTTAGACCTTTTTCTTGGTCATCATCCGCATTAGCCCAAGCGCTTGTTGCTAGGCAGAATTTTTGGGCCACAAACATTTGTGACCCAAAGCCCAATGAAAATATCTGCATTTGTCAGTCCAAGCCCACCAGGCTGTCTGAAAGGAAAACAAGGAACTGACAGTGAGGAGAGAGCTGGCAGAATTAGGGAAAGAGACATACACTAATTACATTACTTCACATTCATTTTCTAATCGAATCACTGCTTTGTTTTAAATATAAAATACAGTGGAACCTCTGTAGTCAATCCCTATTTAGTTCCATGAAACTGAGTTCCAAGTTCTAATTTGAAAACAAACATTTCCATGACATTCAATAATGTGAGATGAATCTTTCTGTTTCATGTCCAAACTGTCGCCATTAATTAAAAAAACAAAAACAAACCTTTACTCATTCTATGGCAGATTTGTTTAAAGTCACATTTTCCTATATGCCATGCGAGTGCACTGCACACATAATAAAAATACAAAGAAGTAAAAATCTTTTCCCTTTGATGATGCCTGACAGACGCATACAATCGATACTTTTGTTGGTATTGCTGAACGTTTTGTATGTCTGTTTGTTGACAATCAATAGTGTTGCTTGTGAAATAGAAAAATATTTTAGGGACAGTAAAAATATTTTCGGTTCTTCTCGTTCTTTCCCAGCTAGTCATGTATTTGATATTACTGGCCCAGTTCTGTGGAGGAAGTCATCTCACGGTGTAGTGGTACACTCGCCTGACTTATGTGTGGGCAATGTGGAAATGGTGCCCATTCAGTGACGATGTGGGTGTGACATATTATGTCTTTTATACAGTGTAGCTGCTATCTTGTCTTAGCTGTGTGTGTTAATGCACAGCATGTTTGCTTGCATGTTTGCACTGAGGATGGAGAGGAAGAAATTTCATATACGCTGCATGTCATACATAAAGCACATATGACAATAAAGATGACCTTGACGTTGACCCTTGGCCTTGAATGGTTGTTTCTCTCTATATGTGCCCTACGACTGACTGGTGACCAGTTCAGGGTGTTGTCTGCCTTCTGCCTGAAGTCAGCTGGAATAGGCTCCAGCACACCCCCGCCATCCTGTTCAGGATAAGCGGTGTTGAAAAAGGATGTAAGGAGTCCGTGGTGAAACACAACAATGGAACAATTTTGATTGGACAGAGATAAGTGTACCATTTGTGTTTTGGAAGATCCACTGCACACATTAGAAAGAAAGAAATAGCCCCCGCCACTGACTGAATATGAGCCCACTGTAGTCAATTACACAAGTAAGTGAAAGCACTAAGAAACGCTGAGAGAAAGGTGGTGTCTCTGTGTTCAATACCTGCATGTTCAAATGGAAGAGAGAGCTTGCATCTTGTGGACTGTGGTCTGCTGTTTACTGGATGTCTGTGGCCTGTGGCTTTGTCTCACTCTCATTAGTGTGTTTGGTGTTCGTATGCGGGGCGGCCCTACAGTAAAGCCTCCTTATCGCTCGGCCACTCCTGAGGGCACCTCAGCCACAAAAACCCATGAGAGGATGTAGGATGGATGAGCTGTGCACATGAGGGCAAACTGAGAGAGGCTGTACACCCAAAACTATCTGTGAGTAAACAGATAAGGACAAATACAACATGCTGAAGGGTCAGGTCCAGTGGCAAGTAACCATTTATCTCAGAGGTACTGCCGGCCAGGTTAAGTGCTCCCTCCAAGCCAAGGACCACTATCAGGTTCCCCCATGTGGTTCGATTTAGACTGCAAAGGGGCTCCAGCGATACAGTCTGCAAACAGATGTTGGGGCCACAAGGTAGGAGCATTGTAAGGAAAAGGCCCCCCTGACATGGCTGGATATGCAGTAGGCTCAATAAACCACATCATAGCACACACCTCATTGCTATCAAACTGGTGCCTTGTTGATTCTTTGAGGGCCAGCTCCAGACTCAAGTGTAACTCCCCACTCATCATTATTGTTACTTGCAAGATAAGATAAATCAAGTGACTGGAAAATGAGACAAATGCTTTTCACGTCTATCTGATGAATGAAAAAACCCCCAAAAAGAATTCAGTGGAAAATTTTGCCTAGAATTATGATTTATGAGTGCAATGCATGGTTTGGGAGTGAAATTACAGTTTCCTTATGTGCCTTACCAGAGTTAAAATCTGATAGTTCACTGTATAATTCTATTGATGAGGTCTGACAGCACCACCATTCCCATATAGCTTAAGACATTTGATACGTACACCCCACCCTTTCAAAAAAAAATAAAGGATAAAGAAAAATGTACCTCCGTCTCTCTCACTCAGTCCCGAGTCTCTCCTCTATAACGCCCTCATTTCTCTTTCCAGTCATGCAGTATGATAATTTTCTTATTTGCAAGAAATATCAATTGCTCAAGGCGGACATATAATCATTGGGGAGGAAAGGAGAAGCTACCTGTGTAATGTGTTTAACAGGCTAACCCATTTAGCCGCAGGCACTGTTTGAAAATGAGAAAGTGCTGATGGTCAAAATCAATTTTCCCCGTGTCCAAATTACTCCCTGTCCGGCTTAGAATTTCATCTAAATGGCCAAACCTTAAAACACAGATACTAATTCTATCATATTAGAGCATGGGCAAACGTATAGTTGAACTTATTGATAATGCTATTTTCTTGTATTTATTGATGGAGAGCAAAGATGGCTACGTAGCATTGCCTTCGTTGATTTTGATACAGGCCTGGACAAAACTGGTGGTGCGCAAAATGTAATATTTTGTTGCCCAACCTTTTGATGAAATTGCTCCAATCAAATTATTTTTTTTGTAACTTTCACCTTGACTTCTACGAACCTCTCAGCAGGTATTTAAGATAAGATAAGATAATCCTTTATTTGTCCCACACTGGGGAAATTTACAGCCTTCAGCAGCAAGATTGTAGGTAGAAAGAAGAGAAAAGTTTAAGAGAAAAGAAAACACAGTTCAATTAAGTGCAATATAAATACAAATATGGATAAGGTCAATAAGTTCAATTAAGTGCAATATAAATACAAATATGGATAAGGTCAATAAGTTCAATTAAGTGCAATATAAATACAAATATGGATAAGGTCAATAAGTTCAATTAAGTGCAATATAAATACAAATATGGATAAGGTCAATAAGTTCAATTAAGTGCAATATAATACAATAGTCCCCGTACTATTCACATTCACATTTGTTGTCATATCATTTAAATAAATTTATTATTTGTTTATTCATTTTTTATTCAGCAGCCTGACAGCAGTCGGTAGGAACGAGCGGCGGTATCTCTCCGTCTTGCAACGCGGGTGTAACAGTGTGTTCAGTGACTCAAACATTTATTTTTGAGGGATGCACAAGGGATTTTTGAGAAA
>CAAKHF010008618.1:0-10241 GCA_901007745.1 Hippocampus kuda
TGTCCCTAGGTGTGAGTGTGGGCGTGCATGGTTGTTTGTCTCTGTGTGCCCTGCGATTGGCTGGCAACCAATTCGGGGTGTCCCCCGCCTACTTCCCGGAGACAGCTGGGATGGGCTCCAGCACCCCCCGCGACCCTAGTGAGGATAGCATCTTTGATGCTATGCTGTGGCTACATTTGATGGGAAGGCCAAAAAGATTGCGATATTATGCCACTATTTTTTCCAGGATACTTGCTTGTGACTGGGTTTTTTTTTTTTTTTTTTGGGTGTATGAATTCCCAAGTAGGAGTTCAAACCAGTTCTGCAATAACCAAAATGGTGGATATCCTGATCAAGTTTGAACATGGGTCTTTGAGAATTTTTATTTATTTGTTGGTTCATTTTATGTCCTGCTATGATAGAGATGACTGTTGGTTTTGAGATCCTTGAAATACAAACTTTTTAACAGCATCTATAGACAACTGGTGAATTCAATCAGTTCTTGAATGGATGTACAGTGAACCCACCCATTAAACGAGGGGATATGTTGTACTAAAAATTATATTCAACATTGCAACATTCCCCACAACAGTATTCCTTTGTGTTAGAAGTGTAAGTGTAGAAAATGTGTGTGTGTGTGTGTGTGTGTGTGTGTGTGTGTGTGTGTGTGTGTGTGTGTGTGTGTGTGTGGAGGGAAGAGTGGCTCTTTCAAACACTGACTGCTACTACTACGTGTAGTGATTTTAAAAAAAAAAGGGTTCTATATCAAGCTTTTCTAAACATGGAAATACACAGAAAACCTATTTTTGCTCCAGAGGTTCTCCTCTGTGTCAAGGTCCAGTATGTGAACAAAATCACATTTATGATCCTCAAGGTTTTGGTTTTGGATGTGCAGATCTGTTCAGCACTGGCACTGATCTACCCTAGTGGGATAAAACATCAACCAAAAAAACCAAAATAATTTGAAAAATTATATGTCATGGTGGTCGATGAATTAGAAATGGTTATAAATACAGTGGAACCTCCTTGATGCCAACGACCCAGATGAGTTGTTGTTTTTAAAAAATATCTCTGGGCCCACACTAGTTTTGGTTTCTGAACAATCTTGGCATAGTCACGGAGGAATTCAGGAGCTCAGAATGGGATTTTTTTTTTGGGGGGTTGGTCTTGTTTTTCTTTTTTTTTTTAAATCGCTCCATACATACATAATTGGCTCTATGCGTCAGGTATCAACAAATTCAATTGGTAACCTAGAGTTCCACTGCACGAGCTTGAAGCTAACCGGGAGTTATGCAGCAGATTGCAAGCCGCCTCCATTTCCGTGTGAGTGTCGTGCAAACCCACTACGGGGGTCTCCAGTCAGTCCAATGGGCTCATTACCGCAATCACATCAAATTACTGCTTTTTATCCACACTTTCATTTCCCGCTGCTTCTGTCTGAGCTTCAAAGAAACCACAAAATAATTACTGAGGAATGGGGACATTGTCTTCACGGAGTGGTTTCTGTTTTTGCTGGATATGTTTGTTCTTTCCGAGACCCTTGATAAATAAACAACGACCAGGGAGGAAGTGTGTAAAATATTCATCACGAGACTGCGAAGGATCACTGTGGAGGATCACTGAAATATTCTTCATCAAGCCCCATTTTAAGACTCCCTTTCTTCACAAAGAAGGCCTTGAGGTCTTCATCATCCAAATAACTTTTACTAATAACTACACAATGTGACACTATTGAGGTTTGAATAAGACTATAACACGTGAAGATGCTTATCAGTTTATTCTAGGAAGCCTCATACACAGAAACTTTTCTCTCCTTTTTTATCTGTTTGATTTTTATTCCGAGTAAACAGGAGAGCAGCTGGTCCTGAATCATCCCGACATACTGTGTCCGGCGGGGACCTGCATTGCTAAATCGGGACACCTGGATAAAGGCTAACCCACTAAATCTCAAGTCACTGTGTACTAGAAAGTGTACACCTCTTACATTTATTTACAGACGTCAAGGATGTTCAGGTTTTGGGCACACAATACATATTTATTTAAATAGTTTCAACAAAACCAAAAGATCTGAAAGTACAAAAATATAATATTGGCTGCCCTTGACATCACAGCCGATGGGTTTATTATAAAAGCATTAATTAGACTACGGTACGCTGGACATGTTGCACAGGTGCATCTCAAGGAATTAGAATATTGTAGAAGCATAACAATGTATTCCTAATAATTCAGTTCAATTTCAAAAAATGGAACACATATATAAGCTGTAAATTTACAAGAGGAATAGTTCATGCTTATTTCTTCCAATTTTATTTTTATATTTATAGCTGACAACTAAAGAACAAAAATGTAACCATCTCAAAATATGAATGGAATTTTTAAAACAGAATTGGCCTTCTGAAAAGGATGTTTGAATTAAACTACTGTACTGGAATACATAAATTTATCTACTTTATTCTAATTTACAGTGAACCCCAATAGTCGTCCTTCTCCACTGGCAAATTCACCTTTTTGCTCATTTTTGGGGAGAATCAGGCTGCCATTATTTGCTGACTTGCCTCTTTACCTTTTTTTTGTGCTCAGTCCTAAGCCATGTCTCTAATAATAAATATCGTTCTCAAGCACCTCTGTTGAACTGAAAAGAGGAGCTTCATTTTGTCAGTATATGGTTTTGTCTAACAGAAAGAGTGTTTTATCAACTTTTGGCAATCACACATTCTTTTGTGTGAGTTTCAATTACCCGCTAACCCTCTTTATTCCTGGCAGAGTGGTGGAGGTTCACTGTTTTGAGATGCCCCTGTATATCCTGTACAAGTTATAGAATTATTTACAGTCATTCAACATGAATGCAATTTTATCTCCAAGAGGAAACTGTTTTCTCATGATGACTAATTTGACAGTAGTTTAACGTCTCTGAATGAAAAAAAGGAACGGACGAAACAATCGATGAGGAAATTGTCAGCTGCGATGTTGATTTTCTTGTACTACTCTCCTGCAACCAGCAGAGGCGTGGTGGCTCAGTTCGAACAAGATGATGTTAAAAGTATCACTAAAAAAAGGAATTTAGGTAAAGAACTTGGTACATCACACTTTCCTTCGTATTTTCTGGCATTTCAGGAAATGTGTCTTAAACCAAGGCATTTCTTCAACTCCATCCATCACCTGGCGCTACTTTTTTACTCCATTCAAAGGATGCAGCAAAATTGTGCGCCATTTTCTACAAAGTTGTCTCGCTACTCAAATGATCACTCCTCCAACTTTTAACATGCAATTTTGGGTTGTGTTGTCACTGTCGGAAAGGAATTCTGTCATAAACTGCGGACACCTAGTACTGGCGCATTGGTGTGTCCACAAAATGGTGCTATTTTCGTCCCTGTTCAAACCATGCGGCTTATTTTCTTTTGTGGAAGGTTGCCCAGTGAATGAAATGACAATTGTTCTCACTTAAGTACTAATTTTGGGGACTCTCAACATTTGTATAAATTACAATTAATTGCATGATCAATTGGTCTGACTCTGATTTTTGGAGCATTCTACACCAGAGCCTTGAAAATAGAGTACAGTACTTCCTCATTTATCACGGTAAATGGGGACCAAAACCACCCGCGATAAACGAAAATCTGCGAAGTAGCGACCAATTAACAGGTAATTTTTTTTTTTTTAAAGTCCACAAAAAGTCCGCAAACAGTCCGTGAGAAGCTGCAAAACAACAGCGAGTCACATTGAGCAACATATACAGTACTGTACTCCATGTATATGATTTTTTTTTTGTTTTTTTATGAATGTTTGAAAAAATCCACGATGCACCGAATCTGCGATAAACGAACCGCGAAATAGTGAGGGATCACTGTATTAAAAAAAAAACAAAACTGCCTGCTAAATATGCAGTGAACTGTGGACGTTTCCATTTTTTTGCCTGTGTCCTGCCATTTCAACATTCTTCTCCATTGTTCACTGTGCACTACAGTTTGTCAGTCTTTCTTTCCATCTCTCTGTGGTGCCTCCTATTTCTACTCTTCTTTATATCCTGCATGTGCTTCCACTTGCCGACTCCCAAGGTTCGGCCGCGGGCCTTCAACGGCTTCTTCTCAAGCCAGAGAGAGTCGCAGTACTCTTCCAGGGAGCCCACAGGGGAGCTCATGAGCCTAAGGTAGTCTTTGTAACGGCGGCCATGTCGTAGTTCCGTCATCGGGTCCTCGCCAGCTTTGGTCTTTCGGTCCAGTTGGTCTTGTGGAAGGAGCTGCAGAGTGAGCCGGCGGAGTGTGTGGGCGAAGTGAGTGTGCTCCTGAGCTTCGCACTCGTACACGCCGACGTCTGACGTGTGCACGGAGCGAATCAGGAGGCCTCGGTCCGTTTGTATGACGCGGTCATCCGGCCTGACCTGTGAGAAAAAGAGGAAGTCATGTTTAAGCTTTGCAATGAATTGGTATGGAAAATGTCCAAGACGATTGTCAGTGGAAGCCACTTTAACATTATGCATCCATTGGGTTTCTCCCCTCGAAGTTGGCCTCCTGGCGCATCTTGTAATTTAGGTGAGAAAAAGCAGATTACGTTTTCGACTACCTCATAGATCTAAATTGCAAAAAAAGTCATGGTGTGTTCTGTCAATTTGGTTTTGGGAAGGAAGATTGAAAAAAGGAGTGATTCTTTTGGTTTTGTTTTTTTACTTCCCGTTTTGAAAAACGAATCAACAAATGATACACGGATTGACAGTCTCACAGAAATGAGTTGTTGAACACACACAGAGCAGCAACATGTGCATAAAAGAGCATACGGCATTACTCATCGGCATTTTTATTCACGGTGCTCCGTGGGGACAGCCGCTGTTACTGGAGATTGGGGGTTGGTGATTTTTTTTTTTTGCCCTCTGATTCTTGCTCTTAATTATGCTGCAGACATGCAACTCTTAAGTCGGACTTGCCTGTCTACTATAAAAGCCCATAGACGGTTGCTTTAAAATCGATGATATTACGTGAGCATGAACGATAAAGTGCGATATAGCGCTGCACAAGCAATTGAAAAGTCATATGCCCACAATACCTCTACAAGGGCTTTGTTTCATCTAAAAGTAAAATACGACGCGATCCGCGTCTTCCTTGGTGTAATGGGCCAACATTCCACTCTGAAAAGCCGTAAGCGCGGAAACAGTTCTGCTCACATTGTTTGTGGTGGGCTTTTTACGATCAGTGAGACTTGATTGGTCAGTTGTGGTTCTCCCACAAGGCATCAGGAGGCAAACAATAACGAGTTAAGTGATTGTGGTTGAGTGCAAAATAGACACAACATTAAAACCGGAGTTAACATCAGTGCATGCCTGGGGTGTCCAAACTATATCTACCAAGGACGACAGTAAAGAAAGATCAAAACCTGAAAGGGCCCCTGAAATTATTGAACAGGCTAAAGCCATCCTTCAAGAAATGACACATGTTTATATATTATAAATATTTTGAGAAACTGCTCTGTCACAGTTTTCTGTTAAAGGTTATAAGACCCTTTGTTAAATACAGCCTTGCGGACTATGTGGAGTGTTATTTGTTATTTTGACATGCCCGGAATACCTCACCAGGGAGGCGTCCAAGAGACATCCTGACAAGATGACCGAGCCACCTCATTTGGCTCGTCTCAATGTGGAGGAGCAGCACACACACACAAGAAACACCCCATGTGTCCAGGCGAGCGTCTAACACATGTCTGACTGTGGGAATCGCTTTGTTATGATTTCCACTGTGTCGGGGAATAATAAAGGAACATGCACACGCGCCGGCATGCAATGCGCAAACACTCGACTTTCTGTTGTGAAGCGGAAAATACAAATGAAAGATGGCCGGCGGTGTTCATGGCCTCTGCACCTGTGGGTTAACTTTCACTCCTGAAAGCATGACGAACTTGCGACAGTGGTGCCTTGATTTACAAGTTTAATTTATTCCATGAGCATGCTCGTAACTGAGATGCATTCCAAATAATAGTTGCCCTTGAAAGTAGTCAACCCCGCATAAATCCCTCTGATACTATTGACGGCCATTAAAATTCACTGGGGAAAAACAAACAAATGTTAAACCCCCCCACATTTATTTTTTTAAAAAAACACTAATAATGATTCAGTATGTGCCAGGGGTAACAGGGAAATGGTTGGGGGGAGCATTAGGGGCAAAAAAAAACCCCAACAACATAAAAAAAGATATGGATTTTTTTTTTTAATTGGGGGAAAAAAAATCAGTGAGTATGCAAATTCATGGGTACATAAATGCGAGCATGCAAGGGTCCACTTTAATACATTTAAGCCCCTCAAAAATGTGAACATGTCCATTATGTGTTTCTGAATAAGAAAAACAACATTCAATTAGACAGGTAAAAAATAACATTTCAACATTACACACCGAACTAAAAGGACTCATATTGAGATTTTTCAAGCGGAGTTTTAAAAGTAATGTTTGTGGCACAGCTTTTGAACACATTAAGTTCCGAAAAATATAAATACAAAAAAAGTATGAAGCAATAAAAAATAAATAAATACGAGAGAAAAAGTCTTTCATGACACGATCTTAAGATTTAAACAGTCTTTACCAATATGAACATATGGTCGCTTTTTTTTTTTGCCCTGAACTCTCCGCCTTAGATACCTCAATCGCTCCACTCGCAAATCTCTGAAGTTCCAAACTGATGTATGACTGCTTGTTACCGAGAAGATAATGGCCACTAAATGACAAAGCAATTCGGACGAATAATGACTATTATGGAGTGATAAAGTGCAGATGTTCTTTTCTTCTGTCCTTGCGGCTCAACACTTCCAAAGCTCAAGACGCTCATGAAAATCATTGACGACTCAATTTAAGGAAGTCGAGGGTTTCTCTTCGCTCTTTTTATTACTTTTTACGACGTAGCGGTCGACTGGGAGTTGTCCGTTCATCTGTTTGAGAAGCGATTGGTGTCCTGAGTCTAAGCGCTCCTTTAATCTTCCTGTAGGATCTGCTGTAATGTGATTTGTGTTGGCAATCTGGAATCTGACCTCCAAATAAGTCAGATACAAAACGTCAACTAAAATGAAATAGAACGTTTTTGGATGCTCCGAAGCATGAATCTATTCTGTGAAGGTCTGCGCTCTAAGTAGGCCACCTCAGAGAGAGATTCAGATTCAGAAAAGTTTATTTATCCCCGTGGGGCAATTAGAGTTGTGCGAGAGCGGCTTATTATAGAGACAGTCAGAGGCTAGTCAAAAGTTTGAATTTCAGACTGACCTGCTCCCTGTGTTCTGATCCAGTCCTGCGAACAAACCAGTGAATCCGGGCCTGCTGAGAGTTGGGGATGCACTCGAGGAACGTCGAGTTACTCTGCACACCAAACAGGACTCGCTCCTCCACCTGACCCACGCCAAGACCTGAAAGAAAATGAAAACCAAAGGTATGTTTTGTTCTTATACAACTCAACAAAATCAAATCACAGTGAAGAAATTCCACATAGTATCGTCTACATACTGTCCTCTGTATCCCAACACTGGCTGGCGGGGTCCCCATGCTTGATGTCCTGTCGCCTGGCTCTCCTAGGCAAAAAAAAAAAAAAACTTCATTAAAAAAATAATTATGCTAATAAATTAAATTACTCCTGTGGATGCAATAGCCAGAGTTGCCGCAGCACTTTCGGACATTTATTGAACAGGTGAAGTAGCCAATCGGCAAAATATAAAATGAATACACTCGTAAGGAGCATGGAGCCCATGTTTGTTCAGTCAGTGATTGAAGTGAAGTGTGACACAAAAAAAAAAAAGGCAACGATACTCAATCACATACTTTCAGAATTGTGTTGAATGGGACAAGCAGACAAACAAAATGAAAACACTCACAAGGGGCTTGGAGCAGATGTAGAAAACAGAGCTGGAGTCCGAGCTACTGATCTGACTTATTTTTGGCTTAATTGCATCTAAAAAAACATGTTTCATTTTTTTTATAGTAATATTTTACTTTTAATCCATATTAAAATGGTGCTGTTTTTTCAGGGTCTGCGTTGGATTTATGACTTTCAATTAATTTAAATGGAAAAATTGGTGTGACACAGTATAAGTAATGTGAGTTAGGAGCTTGGGCTTGGAATGAATTCAGGCCATAAATTAAGGTACCACAAAGCTTGAGAAATAATTGTCGATTGTGACTGAGCACCAATATTTTACTGAATGCTTCTTAGTGCTGAGGTAAACCATAGCAAGTTTGTTGTTGCTCTCCTGGCCTTCATCAACTTGCATTGCCCTCCCCCTTCTTCCCCCTTCTGCCCTTTGTCACCATATATCTGTCGACTACACACTCGCTGATGCTGTGAGGATCAGCTTTCAAAGAGCCTTGTTGTTTCCGCAAAAGGAAAAGAAAAAAAAACATTACAGCATCCCCGTCGGCCAATAACATGCCACTCTGGACGGTTGGTTGAACTTTAAGGTGATGAATCTATACAACTCCCAATTATATGTTCTGGAAAATATTGATGAAAAAGGAGCCCAATCCCCTCAAGAAAAGCCCGATATCATTCATGACTGTTTGATCATTGTAAATGTTTGCTCACCTCTACATATCAAATACCCAGCACACAAATTGATGAATAACACATTTTTAAATCAGAAGTCAAAAATAATTACTTCATGAATTGTGGATTACATGTGACAATTTGAAATTTTGGTTCATACTTGAACAAGCATCACGGAACTTGACATGCTTGATTTGCTTTCGGGGGCCACATAAAATGTTATGGCGGGCCAGATCTAGCCCCCGGGCCTTGACTTTGACACAGGTGCTGTAGATGGTGTATAACAGTTCGGACACTGACTCCTGTTTCCTCCCAGTGGTTTCTCATTTGTTTTGCTTTGCCTTTTCTGTTTTCAAGACATGTTGCTTAAATTTGCTGTTTTGACACTTTTAAATCTTCCTTTGTCTACCAGTATGCTTGCCTTTAACAACTTTCCCATGCTGTTTATACTTGGTCCAGATTTTAGACACAGCTTGTTGCAAGTGTTGATTTGGCGAATAGAAATGTACATGGTGTTTCCATATTTCTTTTCCCTCAGAATTGTTTTGTTTTGAGAATAAAATATCGCCATATCGAGTCCTCACCTCTTGGTTGCAGGTACGTATCTGGAGCACATGTGCCCATCCCAGGCACAGTGGGGGTCTCGGGCCAGGCAGCAGTCGGCGCAGGCTTGGCCATAGAGGTGACATCTGCTGAGCGAGAGCTGGGCCAGACCCTCGCTAGACCCAACGTACAGCTGTTGCTACATAGCCAAACACAACACACACATTTCACACCTTCACGTTTACATTACGGCGTCGTGAAAATGCTACACAGTGGATAAGGCAAGCAAATCGGAACAACCCCACAGTTCAGACTTGTACAGTTGTTCTGCTGCACAGAATAATAAGCTTTTAAATAATTATTGAAAACATTAGGCATCAAACTACTTCCGAATGACAGATAATGAGTATCGCCGATTCAAAATTCATAAAGTTGATGTGTTCATAGGTTTAAGTTCTATTCAATTTAGGTAGCCACGCCCAAAAGGACAGGCTGGGAACCAAAACTCCATCATCAGGATTGTGGAAGACTTTCTCTGACAGGTATAGACAAAATATGATGAATGTGTTGTGTAAATTCTAGCCAGCATTCCATCTCACTTTGAAGCATTTTAACCCTTTCATGCACCCTGTAACCTGATAACATGATAAGCTGTCCACTGTAGTAACCGCTGTCCCCGAAAGGGTTAAGCTGTATTTCATTGTATGATAACTGCTTCACATCTGTGTTGCATGGAGTGAAACGACTTCTGGCTCCTCAGAATCTTAATGGGGAAACGGGTTTTTTCTCTTGCTGGATATGCAACAATATTTCTCAGAAATTGATTATGAAATGAAACAGGGATATATATATTTTTTCACTTTTGAGAGATCAGTGGTTAGTTATATACTTTGTTTCCATTTCAGAGATACAGCTGAACATTGTCAAGTTATCATATTGTGTAGTATCAGCTCAAACTTGTCCAGAGGTAAGGGGATTCCGGAATGAAACTTCCAACTCCCTAGAACCCTCACCCCCTCGGTCGGACACGTGTAGGTCAAAACGCATCGAGAGATTAATGGCGGCTTTGATTAGGGTTGAAGTGTCTCGTGACACGCCTGACCTTTGAGATAATGAGGCGTGAGGGGGCCGAGAGAGCTCGAAACTCACAGAGAGCGAGGGGAGGAAGTTGAACAAGCATGATGACGGGGGGGGGGGGGGGGGGTTTTCCGGGGGGG
>CAAKHF010008618.1:10261-22145 GCA_901007745.1 Hippocampus kuda
AAATGGGAGGGGGGGGGGGGGGGGGGGGGGGGGGGGCTTTTCCAGTCGGAGATTAAACAGGACCGAGTGGGTCGGAGGGGCATGAAAAAACAAATAAAGCAACTTGTTTTGCACCCGCAAAACAACCGCTGATGAAAAATGGCAACGTCTCAAGTGTACTGACAAGAAACATGAACCGAAACAGCCTTTGACCTTCAGCTACCTATTAGGTTCTTGCTTCCGTTATTAACTGAAAACGTACAACTGTCACTTGATCTTTTGTTTTACATCGGTGATACCTAAAGTGTGGGATGTGAAAGAATCACCGCTTACGTACTGTTTGGTTGTATTTCACTTTGACATCCAATGCATTTGCGGTTAATCTTGAAGCAGTGTTTGTTTTTAAACATTGATTTAGGCCCCATTTTTATATGGGATCGATCTATTTTCATTCAATCCTCATGTAAGTACAGTCCCCCCCCATATTTAAGGGACATGTCAATTTTCAATATCAGAGCCAAATAAACTCCCAAGTTTTACTGCGCTTGTGTAAACACGAGCAATTGTAAATCAGTTTTAGCATTCTGACTGACTTTCTACTTGCGAGAGGCTCCACATGGCTTGAAAAATAAATCACACCACACTATTTGGCGTCAAAATAAAACGCCTTTTTAATCCAATTTCCATTTCAATAGATTTTTCCCTTAGCTCATATAAAACCAAATGACAGAAGTCTCCCTCCTTTTTTTTCGACTTCTGAGCTTTGTTTTATACTCGCCCGACACCAACCTTTTTTCTTTTTTTAATTAACATCAACTTACATTTATTCTTTACAGATAGTGTTGATGTTGGGCAAACTAAATGTTGTCAAAACACGTGAGTAAACACAATCCTTAACATATCAATGTTTTAAAACAGGCGTGTCCAAATGTTTTCCTTTGAGAGGGGCGCAATGGCCACTTCAACATTGTCCGACTTTATTTAACATGCTAAAACAAATCAATCAAGCAAATATGTATTATAGTTATTCTCGCGGTATTCTTTGTGTTGTTTTGGTTTTAGTTATGTTTAACATCTGTTAAAGGTGATAAATAGAATGGTTTGGGATTTTCCGTGATTTTTGGGCGGCCCAAAGCCCTGCATCCGACAAGAATACAACCCTGAGCAGATGTCCACCTTTGATATCAATACAAGCGCAATTGGTAATAATATGAGCATTTTTAAAGCAGTGCTTACTTGAGGATCTTAGTTATTCATATATAAGATACATCCTAAATCAGACCTGGAACCAGACAGCAGGAAGGAAAACATTTTTACTTCTGTAATGGAAATGCCTTAACTCAAAAGACATTACAAAGAAAAATGTTACTCTTTCAGTTCTAAATAGTTTATCTGAAGAACTAGAGAACTATAACATCATACGACGTGGCTCAACTGTCTTTTGTCAAGAGTAACACGTGTGACCTTCTCAAAAATATTTGCAGATTGTAAGCCCCAACACAAGCTGATAAATTGTTTTTCCGCCATATAAATGGGCACAATATATTCAGCTCAATTGTTGGGATGAGCGTACCCAACTTTTTTTTTTTTTTTTTGGTCCCTTGTCAGACGGAAATGACCAAAGCGAGACATTAACTTTGTCCAAAGTTTGTGTTGGGGATCAAATGTGTTGAGAAATTAACACAGGCGTGACAATTGAGAGCGACCCACCAGCCACTCCATGAAACTCCACCACCCATGACCCCTCCATCACACTTTTACCCCAATTACATAAGGAGTAATTAAATGAGATCTAACCTGCTTTGAAGAAATCTCAAGACTGAGAATTGGAGTGGGAACCTGTAAACAAAATAATTATATAATCATAAACATTCCTTTTTGGACCACTTTCTAAAGAAATTGATAATTTTTCACGCTTTGTCACTGCACATATGCACAACAGCTGGTGTAGTAATGTCAAGTGGTTCACGAAATAACTTTAATTTGTGTATGTGTGTGTGTATGTGTGTGTGTGTGTGTGTGTGTGTGTGTGTGTGTGTGTGTGTGTGTGTGTGTGTGGGGCGTCCAACCTGGAACACTTGAAGCTCTTCAAGCACTACTTCCTCTGTGGACCGCTGGTCTCTGGTGATGCTCACCACCTTCAGAACTGTGCCAGCATCTGTCACAGAAAGACAGACAGCGAAAGTCAAACGCTTGTACACTTTGATTGTGAAAGAAATTTCCAGTACTTCAAGCATTTTGCCCAAAAGTAAGCCCCAACAAATTCAAGCTTTTTTGTGAAAAAGAAAAGAAAAGAAAAAAAACCTAACAACAACTTTAAAACACGTATTGACAATTTTCACACTCATAAAACGAAATCTATTTGTGTCATGATTTGGTTTGGGGCCAACAGGTGGCACTGTAGGGCTCCCCCTGCAGCTGCACACCTGTTGGTCGTTAGGTAATTAGTGGCATAAAAGGACTCCCGCCCCATCATTCATTGTTGGGTCATTGTTGCTGTTGGCTACTGTCATGATTGTTTGTTGCTGTTCGTTGGCTGCTGTCATGTTTGTTTCAGTCAGATTTTGGTCATTGTTATGTTTTATCTTCAGTCATGTGTTTTGTTTGATACTTTGGACTTTGTTTTGAATTTAGTTTTCTGAGTTTTAATACAATCTTTCAAGTACACCCGGCTCCTTCCTCCTGCCTTCTTTTTGGGGTCCACCACCACCACCTTGCTACGTGACAATTTGTCAATACATTTCAAGCTACTCCAGTACCGTACAATTGTTGAGAACATTTAACATTTGGTGTTTAACATTTAAATACAACACATTTGCATTCACTGTTTGAGGTTGTTTCTTTTTAGGCACTAACTGGAGTAAAACGTTTGAGAATTACGATTGCACTGTTACCATTGTTTAAAAGGCATCCAAAAACCCGGAGTCCACATGTTAAAAACACGGATGACGCTTTCTTGATGTTGCACTTCCCCCTGGTGGCCACTTTCGGTAACACACACAAACACACTCACCTGTCCCCAAGAAGAGAACCTCATACTGGCCATCCTCGGCTAAAACTCTGTCCACCACAACCTGGGTCAAGGTGTAGTCCACTCGGACTCGAGTGAACACGGGGCGGCCGCTCAAAGGGTAGACGGAGCGGAACATGAGAGGGTGGTACCGGATGAAGCTGACCACCTCGTCTGGGAAATCTTTGGTGGTCTTGATGCGAGGGTCGTACGTTTTACTGGGACACTAGAAAACAATGCACAATAGAATACAATGTTATACCATTGGACGCAGTCACATTTTGTACTAAATTATGAGAACAGTAATTGTGTTTTAAAAAAGGAAGCAGAAGAGCTGGCCGGAGTTTGTCGCCCTCTGTTGGCCATATGAAGAATGGTGAGCTGAAAATGACAGGAATGTATATTCTTTCATCCTATTAATCATTGAAAAATAATAATATTTTTCCACCACGTGGAGAGTAAAATGTCTGAGTGTTGTATACAATATAAAAAAAACTGGCTGCAATGTCATGAAGTACATTGTACTTCATCAAGTACTGTTTAATAAATGTGTAATCCATCCAATGTATGAGCCGCTTATCCTCATGAGGGTCACGGGCTTGCTGGAGCCTATTATAAATAAATTAAAACAAAAAAGTCAGTACTTTAAGATAAATATCATTGAGGGCAGAAAAGTACATTTTAGTGAAATATATAAAAAGCAACTGCCAAAAGAGGGAAAAAAACCCTCAACATTACACAATTAAAGAGTACTTTAGACAAATTAACAAATGCGCTAATATGTTAATTTTTAAAAAGCAATGAAATCGATAGCTGGCACGGTGGTTGTTAAGCAGTTTGTATGGAGAGATGCAGGTTTCGATTCTGGCTCTATATGAAATTGTATTAAAATAAAAATGCCAGCAAAAAGCTCCATTATGTGTTGGGTCTCAAAATTTTCCATAGCTATATTACATAATTTTAATTAAATTAAAGGTGGCCCGGTAGTCCAGTGGTTAGCACGTTGACTTCACAGTGCAGAGGTACCGGGTTCGATTCCAGCTCCGGCCTCCCTGTGTGGAGTTTGCATGTTCTCCCCGGGCTTGCGTGGGTTTTCTCCGGGTGCTCCGGTTTCCTCCCACATTCCAAAAACATGCATGGCAGGCGGATTGAACACTCTAAATTGTCCCTAGGTGTGGGTGTGAGCGTGCGTGGTTGTTTGTCTCTGTGTGCCCTGCGATTGGCTGGCAACCAATTCAGGGTGTCCCCTGCCTACTGCCCGGTGACAGCTGGGATAGGCTCCAGCACCCCCCGCGACCCTAGTGAGGATAAAGCGGTTCGGAAGATGAATGAATGAATGAATGAATGAATGAATATTACATAATTCAGAATTTAATTATTTAATGGGTTCACATGATTCAACATTAAATTAATGAATTTATATTTTCATGACATACATCAAGAAAATGGATGGATAGAAATTCATGATTGATATACTTAACATTTGCATTCAGTTTTGCACAAACACGCATCTACTGTATATTCTGAATCATGATCAGATTTTTGTTGTTTTTGTTTTACATTTCAATTTTCAAGAGAGTGAACAATTTCTCTGACTGTTCTATACTCCTATTTCCATGCCAGTCTTGTCCTTATTTAGGCCGTAAATATATGCAGCTCTGGAAAAAATGACGAGGCAACTGGAATGTGATCTGTTTCTCTGATTATGCTATTTATAGTTCAACACTTGAATAAAAGTAACATTTTTGCTTCCGATATGACTGACAACATAACTCCCAATTTCCAAATACAAATATTGTTTTATACAGCATTCATATGGAGAAAACATAAAAATACCTTTTTTTTTTTCATACTCTCAATTTTTTTTCCAGATCTTTTTATTATTTCGATTGTTCTCCGTGTGTTGACCAACCCACCGTTCCAGGACGTGGATATGGTATCCTCCCATCATACTCGATCCAGCGGTGGTCTGGCCCTTCCTTGTGAGCGTAGGGCCCGTTGAAGACGGCCCTTATATCCGCCATGCTGTACACGCACACAGCCGAGCCTCGAAAAACAGAGCTAAAGGCCGGATCACAACAGGAGATCCAAGTTTCAAAAATAATACCAATAAAGGATATGGCAGGAGGTGGGATGACAAAAGAACAAACCTGGAGGTGGTGAAGACCGCATACACCTTTGGGTTCTTTGGATCCCTGGTAGGAAGCATAAAAATGTCCTCTAAAAGAAAGACACAGTGTAAATTCACCCATGAAAGATTAATGTGTACAGGTATAGTATTTTGAGTACTGTGGTTCTTATTTATATTTAAGACAAGCGGCTTCCCGAAATTTACTGTTTTCATAACCGTGTGATATAATTGCACCTTTTCCCACTGAGGCACAGTATTAGATTATATAATAAAAAGTCAGCCTCAATGCAATTTGCATGGCTTTTATTGCTCTGAGAGGAATGCAAATAAGTTTCCAGTGAATTAAAAGCTGCAAATGGTTTGCACATGTTAAATGTTTTCGTAAAATTTCAAAGAGTCCACCAGGGGGTGGAAAAAAGTGTTTTGAAAAACAAAAATTCCGGATTTGCCAAACATTTTAACATAAAAGACGAAGATTCGAAATAGACGCCTTCCACGGGAACCCATAATACAAGAATAACAATTGACTTTCTGTTTACCCTGATTTGCCTTTTGGGAAGTCTCAACATTCCCGAAAACTATCCAAGTGAAAATGTACGGTGTATATTCAAGGGGTCCATAAATCTCTCCACTGCATATTTTTTGCTGGATAATTTAGAAAAAAATTGCCTCCAACACGAGTTCGAGCGGCATACACTTGGAGCCGTCTCTCACAACAGGACGAATGAAAAAAATCTCAAAAAGCCATTCCGGACAAAGTCAGCCATTTTGTGTGAATTCCATAAACCAGGGGTCCCCAACCTTTTTTGCCCCACGGACTGGTTTATGTCAGACAATATTTTCAGGGACCGGCATTTAAGATGTGGCGGATTAATACAACAAAATAATATGGTATGAGCTGCATGAAAACTGTGGTGTTTTCGAGATATAATAATAAACACAAGGAGCGTCTAATCTGGCCGCAACACTGATCGCTATGGTAATGTTTAATGCCTTCAAAATATGATACAACGCAAATTCAAAGTGCATGAAAATGACGACTCACCACAGCCCCGAGCTTGATTTTCTGCAACTAGACGGTCCCATCTCGGGGTAATAGGAGACAATGACACCTCAAGTGTGTGGTTTATGTCCAGTCTACTTCGTAATTTTGTTTTAGTCGCCGTTACTGCAGAAAACCCCCGCCTCACACAGGTAGGATGTCGGAAATAGCCACAGTGCTATTGTGGTGATCTCAGAGTATTCAGCCATAACTTTAATCCAGTTGTCTCGAACGTACTTTTAAGGCCGCCGTCATTTGCGATCTCCAGCAGTTTTTTTTAAAAACCCTCTCAGGCTCAAAATAAGTTCTTGTTACAGGTAGAGTAAAGGTACTTGGTTGTTGCAAATCTGCATCACCTGCCCTGAGAGAAGTCTTTTTGCGACCTTCAACGTTTTGTTTCTAGCATAATCGGTCACGTGATTGAGAAGTGTGGCTTGACGTGAGTCAAGCGTGACACAGACGGATGTAACGGAGAATCCGGTAACTTTTCAAAACAAAACATCTTCGTATTCCGAAATAAATAAAACGGAAATGAGGCAAGTTCTTTCTGTGCGGCCCAGCACCAAATGCCCTGCGGACCGGTACCGGTCCGCGGACCGGCGGTTGGGGACCCCTGCCATAAACTCCTGCTATAGGGAATATGACCAATATGAGCCCCTTTCCAATCGTGTATTTGAAAACACCGAAGGGTGTCATCACAATGTCATACTGTATTTTTCAAAAATAAATAAATAAATAAAAAGAATCTGCCAGACATACGTAGCTCATCAAAGTGTGTGTCCACTCCGTCGGGTCCAGGTATGGAGCACACAAGTCTGGCTTTGAGGAAGGTGGTCCATTTGTTGGTCAGACTCCTTAGGCCACCCACGTCATTCTGAAACAGAACCGTTGTCATCACTACAACAAAAGTGCAGTAAGACAGCTGGACAAACTCCGGTGCGGCCTCTTTACACACTAATGAAATACCCGAATGCCACTTAGGAGCTGTGTTTGTTGTGCTGCTCTTACCATTACATCCTTGTTCATTTAACAATATCCAGCAGATAAGACTGGAACAAGGAAGTGCTGTGTTTTGTTAGACTTTATAGAACATAAAAATAAATAAACAACAGGCGCGGTTGCTGACTGATAACCTAAACTTGGCAACAAATGTGTTTCTACAAAATCAAACTGTGTGGAATGAATTGTATTTGTTTGGTGGCCTTCAGTTCCAGCCCGGACACTGCCTGTAACCCAGACGAACCTCCTTCCTGCCTGCCTCGCAGCTTTATCTTGAGTCATAAATACACCACAAGCTCTCTCCACAAGAATGCAGCAGTAGAATATTGAGACCTAAAAGCAAACCGCTAAGCAGCTCCCATTTGGCCCAGATCCAGCACGCACCCAAGGTTTGAAATGAATGTTATTGGCAGTGAATCTGTCTGGACTCCCCATTCTACGTCAACGTTGCTGTAAACTATCAGTTAAATAGGAAGCAAAGTTAAACTGTCAAAATGTAATCTTGCTGGGGTGAAGAAATGTGTGTTTTATGTGGGAAAATGTTGGGCAGTTAGCATTCAATTATCATCAGGAGAAATATTCCAGAAAACTTGGAAGACAACTGCAGGTGAGTGTGTGCTTGTGAAGTTTGCATATCTGAAAAGTGGTTATATCTCAAGTTTTGTGTCACAACAAAAAATGGACAAAGCGATAGCCTGTAGCGGAAAAAAAAAAAGAAAAAAAACAACAAAGTGGGGTACCACAGGAACACAACATCAGAAAATGTCTCAATCAACAATTAACATAAGTACAGTACAAGGACCTCAGTCACTGCACTCTGTTTGTTTTTGTGAGTTCCCGCTGAGCACAAGCAGGGTTAAAAACATGATTTACTGCCTCTGACAGCAGCATCAAGTCTCTCTTTCACGGGACTGCAAAACAAGATACCCGGGAGAAAAGGCCTCCTTGTATGGGAGATAAAGCACATCGAAAGTGGATGACACAGAGATCCTTATCCTATCGGATGACACCAAGAGTTATGGCTCCTTCTCTCCGCGTGTGAGAGGATTTTTTTTTTTCTTTCCCCATCTATGCACTTCTCTGGGGCTGACCACCCTCTCCCCTTCTCATCCAGTCTCACTCATCACCTTGCAAACGCGAGCCACGCGTGACAGGACGCTCTTGTCGTTCCCTTCCCACGACACCTCCCGGAAGAAAAAGTAGAGTTTGTCGTCGTCTGGATTGTAGGTGTCCGCGATGGGGTGTGCCGATATGAACTTGGCCTCTGAAGACACAGACAGGAAGGAGTTATTTGGGGTAATATGTAGTTAGTACCGTATTTTCCAGATTATAAGGCGCTCCGGAGTATAGGTCGCACCAACCATAAAATGCATAATAAAGAGGAAAACATATATAAGTCACATTTTGGGGGGAAATTTATTTGATAAAATCCAACACCAAGAACATACATGCCATCTTGAAAGACAATTTAAAATTAAAATAGAATGGAAAAACAACACGCTGAATAAGTGTACGATATGCTAACGTTACATGACGCATAAACAACGAACTGAGAATGTGCCTGGTATGTTCAAGTAACATATTAAGCGTTATTCAGATAACTATAGCATAACGAATGTCGCTCCAAATCACTAACTCCAATGAAAGCTTCATCCTCTGTGTCACTTTAAAACAACTCCACCAGCTCCGGAGGTAGAAGATGCAGCGCTTCCTCTTCTACGTCGCTTACGTCAGCCTCATCGTGGTTTTATCAACACAGGTCTAGAGCGGGCTCTTGCGGTTTAATGTGAAAATAACATGTCAAATGATATAATAATGTGTTAATAATTTCACCCATAAATCGCTCTAGAGTATAAGTCGCACCCCCAGCCAAACTATGAAAAAAACTGTGACTTATAGTCCGGAAAATACGGTAATAGTTTCCAAAAAACAACAAAAAAAAAGATGAATCCTTGAGTAATGACTGGTGAATATGCAAGCAATTACTATACGTGAATTGTTCAGGCAAATGAAATTAAAATGACTCTTGTTTGAAATGAGAAGACAGTCCATTCAATGTAAAGAATCTTATGCTCCCGACGACCGTGACGCCAAGTCGTGTCGCGCGAAGACGATCTTGGGGGGAGGCAAGTTCAAAGTGTCGCAGTGACGTTACATCAACATGAGCTCAAACCGCTGCAAGCTGAGCCAACAACATCGGAGTGACGGACCAACTGGAACAGCTTAACGTATGGCTGCTAACGCGCTCAACAACAGAGGGTTATTGTTAGTTCTGTGATTAAAAGATGATCCCTTGGCACGCGGGGAAAGAAACTCATCGTCAAATGATGAGCTCTCTCCATCCCTGTCACCGCACACCTATGTATGTCTATGTATACACTACATACTTTCTATACTAGCCGAACAATATGAGAGCCACAAAGGCATTATTGCTCCAAATAGTTCAGCGGATGAAAAATGTGGAAGCCACATGCAAGGATTTAGATGCGGGTGACAAATGCCGATGCACAAGTCATCAATGACTGGAACACGCTTGAAAGTGGAAACGTATGGTACATCAAAAGACAGCTCAGTCATTACGGTTCACGCCAAGTGTGTGAAGGAGGCTCTGGTGACAATTTAGTTGGCTCTTGTCCAAAATTCGATGCACTGTAGAGCCAAAAACCAATGATTCTTTTTCATTTTATAATTTTCCAACGGCAGTACCTTGAGTTTGTCACGTTATGTTGTTTGGAGTTTTTTTTTTTTATTTTTAATGTTGACACAGTAGGTTCTGGGTGCGCATGGAGGCAGCGCCGATGTACGGATGGCCATCAAAAGAAATGTCTAGTGGTGATATATCATACAGCACAGGGGCTCCTCAGTTATAGTCAGAGTTCCATTATTAAGTGGAAATGGAAATCAAATTTTATGGTCATCGCACATGCCACAAATACAAGCAGCAAATGGAAGAAAGGAAAGGGAGGACTGACGGGTCACCCAAGGATGGTGATTCCTTTGATGAGAAAAAGGAAGAACAAGAGGAAGCTCGAAGGAATGAAAAAGCAACTCCAAACTATGTGACAATGTGGGATTTGGAAAAAATGCTTTAACTCGGAGCAACATAATAAGACATTACAAGAAAACTCAAAGACTTGCACATCAGTTACTACTAACTACCCTTACGGTGACTCCGTTGTTAAGTCATCATTACAGCAAATATTCGTCTCAAAACAATCAAATGGGAAAAAAAAAACAATTACTCTCCCTGAAGTGTAAGTTTCTAATTAAATTCTCAAAATCATACCAAAACATGCATGTTAGGTTAATTGAAAACTCATTGTCGACAGTTGTGAGTATGAGTGTGAATTTTTGTTTGTCTATGCATGCCCCGCGATTGGCTGGCGACTGGTCCAGGGTGCACCTTAAAGTTAGCTGGGATAGGCACCAGCTCACTGATGTGTCCAAAAAAAAAAAAAAAAAAAATGGAAGGATATCATGAGAACGGGTCAGTGTTTGACTGTTTTTATGCGGTTAACAGCCTAAGCTTTGTTGCAAATTGTAAATTCCTCAGTAGATGTGGCAGCCATGCTATGGTGTTGATGTAAAAAAAGTCACACTAAATGAATAAGCAGGCTGTGTCCTCTGCGCTGGAATTCCAATAACCATCTCGCCGGCACAGAGAGGCTCTTTGTTTCAGAAGTTCGGAGGAGCGAAACGCAATACGTTTTCAATGCAATGTGTGTGTGTGTGTGTGTGTGTGTGTGTGTACCATTGATCCAGTAGTCCTCAGAGATGTCGGTGCGTATGTAGTGCTGGTCAGGTGACGGGCCGAGGGAGCGTGTGAACGTCGTGTCTTTGCCCAAGAAATCCGAGGCAGTGCCCACATACAGATACTGGTCTGGCTCAAATACAGGAAAAGCTCAATCAGAGTTGCGAAAATAGGCTCTCCAGCTTTCTCTAGCATACATAAAACACACACACACACACACACACACACACACACACACACACACACACACACATTGTAGCGCAAGGGAGATGATAGTGTGCTATGCTAGATTTAGGGTTGCAAAATTATGGGAATAGTCAAAGTTGGAAACCTTATGTGGGAATTAAGACTAATTTATGGGAATAAAGCAGGGATTTGCAAAATTGAAGGTAGGCCTTAAATATGGAACATAAATACAGTTGGGTGGGAACGACTGTATATTCCTGTATAATACTGCCTCAAACAACCAGATTCGATGCAATTAGTGGTACCTTGAGTCACATTCTTATAATTCCCATTAGAAAGTTTCCAATTTGGAATATTTTCCAAATTCCTTAAATTCCCATCGAAATATCCCTCGAATGTCCTGAGAATTGAATGAAAATGTGCAATCCACTTTGGAATCCCATTTTGAGTCTCATGGGATGTGGCTCATCATACCTGTGAGGACTGAGGTGAATGTCTGCAATGGATCAAAAGGACATTTCAATCTGCCAGACGCCACTGTAGTAGAAAGCAGCTGGAACACTCCATCCTACGAAACGAAGTGATACAAAAACATAGTTTGGACATTTGCTGTGGTAAAACTGTTTCTTTATTGTAGTTGTAATAAGGAATGCTTATTTTTTGGACAGACAGCACAACCGGTGAAGATGTGACAAATTTTGGTTGCCCGTGACAAACAATTGATCAAAGTTTGAACTACAAGCCGGGACTTTTTCCCTCTGCTTCACCCGTCGGATCTGAAACAAA
>CAAKHF010008619.1:0-17228 GCA_901007745.1 Hippocampus kuda
ACCCCCCCCCCCCCCCCCCCCCCACTCCAAAAAAAAGAGACGACCGGTAGTCAATTGTGATTATCCTGTAGCATGTTGGATGAGGTAGGCAATTTGTCTGTCTCTCAAACACTTAAGAATAAAGATGAATTCCAAAGCACAACACATGTCTTGGAATAATTATCTCAATACTAGGGGCTATATTTAAAAGTTAAATTGAAAGACAACAAATGAATTGTTATGGTATCAAACAGTTGGCTCTTAAAGTCACATTCATTCCACAGCAAGCAGCAGCAACAGGCTGTGCATGCATTTTCAAGTTGGGTGGAAATTTTCATACGACTGGTATCAATCAAAATGAGCATTGACCTTGTTGGACACGTTCTCAGCTGTTAGATATGTTTTGCTTGAAGAAAATTGGCAAAGGACCACCGATGAGATTAAAAAAGGTATTTAAGAGCCAAATAAAAGTCTTTGAGTTTAATAATTGTACCAGCTGTCTCAGGGCCAACTCTGACCAAATTGGGGCCTGTATCCAAGGTGTCTCTGAAAAGTTCCGGGAGCGTTGTCATAAAAGATCAATTTCAATGGCTCTTCAAAGTAATCCAACACACTTTGCCAGCCTTCTCTGCCATGCCCCTATGCACGTCTGGAACTATTTCAGGATCTTCTGCAGCTCTGTCACACAGCTTTCTTGATGTTGTCCGCGTTTTGAAAATTGGTTCCCTTGATGACCTCCGTAAACTTGGAAAAGAGGAAACAAATCGCGCAATGCCAGGATGGCTGAGTAGGGCGGTGGTAATAGCATGGTGATGCTCTTCTCAGCTAGGAACTTTCAGATGCTCAGAGCATTGTGAGCAGGTGCTTTGACATGGTGAAGGAGCCACGGATCGTCCTGCCACAACTCTCGTCTTACTCAACGAAGCAACCGGCACAAGGTGTCTTTGCATGTGCACTTGTTGACTGTCTGGCTCTGTGGTCAGAGCGCGCAGTGGACGATGACCCTCACATCGAAGAATGCACTCAACACGATAATGGCATTTGAGACATTGGACTCCTCCGCCAAAATCTCTGTCCTATGGGTCGTAATCAATGGTCCATGACTCATCACCATTGATGACTCGCCCTCGCAAATCTGATCTTATTGGTCTAATCATCACTCACTCTGCTCATTGCTTGACAGCTTGACGCAGGAGATGAGCATATAAAAAGAAAAATGTGGAAAAAATGTTAGACAGCTGCGGAGAGCTGAGGTCACCTTTCTATACTCCTGGGTGATTACATTGAAGGAGAAAATTTAATCGTTTATGATTAGGGTTTGAAATACACTTTTGCGGCGCAAGTCCTGGAACTTTGCTGACACGCTTCATACCTGGTTGCAATTACATCCAACCACTGAAGACTGAAAAGATGGAATGGTTTACTTTCAATCATCATGCTATTTTCTCATTCCTTCATCAATTGTTGTGGTCAAATCTTATCTTAAATAGTGCGTCAATGTCTATCCCTGCTTTGGAAATACTTTGTGGTGATGACTAAGGGTACATGTCTTTAATAAGGACATAAACACAGACAAGGGAGCTCAGAATGTCAATCGATGTGCCAAGCTGGTTAGCCACCGATTAGAGCTGTTCTGCCCACTGTTTGAAGCAATCCCAAGACAGCACTACAAGGCATTCTTTTCACATTTGTGGCAGAGCCCGATATTAATCATTTGTGGCACTTTATGGAGAAAAACATGGGCATATAAACCAGTGTGACGCCTGTGATTTCGAAGCACGCAGGGTTTGAAAATTAAATATGATACTTTACAGTGCAATCCACATACGGCCCACATTACAAAAATACCAAATCCATTGATACATACAAATATGAATTTGTTATTGATTCTTTTTTTTCCAGTCGCAAAATTTCCAATTCCACATTATTATTATTATTATTTGGGCAACGTTACAAGATCTTCCCCATAGGAGTATCACTTTATTTGTGTGGCAGCTTTTTCTTTTTTAATGGCCATCATACTCCTTCATAGTTTTAAAGGATGAATATCATGCATTTTATTTCTCATAATTTAAATACGTTTCCAGGTGTTTTATAATAACATTCCTATCATATGTGTGAAAATAGCCCAAGGATAAAGGACAGGAAAGACAGTTTACACACCCTCTCTTTGTCTTGCTCAAACGGGACCATTGTAGGGGCTCTGTTGGATGCAAATGAACCACCCCATTTACTGGTGGGCCAATGGCGAGTCCGGCTTTTGTTTACATGAATGACTCTGAGGTTTGGTGCCACAGAGGCTACATTTTGCCAGCATGTAAAAATCATAACAGCAGACTGGATCCTCCTCCTCTTTTGCATCACTTGGAGGGCGGGGTCACATCCTCGAAATGGCATATAAGCTCCGTGGTAGCAGAGCCCAGAGGTCTGGGGTAACAAAAGCATTTTAACTCATGGAGGCAGCAGTTCAAACACAAATAAACCCCACTTCTTCTGCGTTGACATCACCATGCAATCTCGTAGGCGTGGCTTATCAGAAGCTAATGTTGTTAATTTGTTGATCCCACAATACTCAGCGCAGTTCTGCTCAACTTTGCCTTTGCTATGATACAATAATAAAGTTTACTTAGTCGTTTAATTTTACACTTGTTGAGTGGGCGGGCACGCCAAAGCCCCAATTACATAGTTGCATACAAATAAGTAGAAATGTAACAGTGGAGTGTTTTCGAAACACTTCATTACACTTTGTTATTATTATTACAAAATACAAACATCTATAAATCATGCTGTTTTGCTACCTGATGGTGACCTTTGACCTCTTATACTTAGTGATGTCCCATCTGACTTCCTACTCATCAAGGCAAAAATTGAGACACTTTGGAATCTCGGTGGGGTCGCCATAATAAGCATAATCACAATAATTTCTGCAGATTGCACCCCGTGATAAAGTGGTCAAACATTGAGGCCTTGCAAATGTATGATAACTAAAAACAATCAACCTAACAAGTCACCTCTAATAAAATACCAACATAGCCAATTGTCTGCTTGGGTTGAAAAATGAAACGCAGGCCAAGCGGGTGATTAAAGTTGTCTCATTTCATAATCATGGATTCGTGAAATTTGCATTGAGATTCCACTCAAGACTATAAATGAAAATAATCATTTGCTGGAAAATGAAAACTAAAATTCTCTCTGTGACTTTATACAAGACTTTATACCAGGGGTACCTAAATCCAGGTTCACATATACTGTACACTATGGTAGGACAGAATGACCCCAGAGTGAACGGGGTTGTGTTTGTGGCAATGACAACAAATGATCACGTTCAGTCAATCGGCAGTTTTACACAAAAATGCAAAATATTGCCCAATCTCAATCCAATCGTTCAGGTCGGTGTAGAGTGTATTCTCGACCACGGGAGCTCCATCCCCACCGATTGGTGTTCGCAATTCTGATTCCATCACTGAGCAGCCGATTGTGTCTTTTCCACCAGCTGACAGGCTCATGGACATGCACAGGTAGGCTCTCCGCTCTGCAGAAAGTGACGGATGGCCGACAGTACCACACCAGTAGGGTCGCTCATGTTTAATTCCGACTGCAACCTTTTCCCCAACCAATCATCGAGGAGCTCAAGCCCGGGTCCTTCTAACACCCTGAGGTGCTTGAGGGAGCGGTGTTTCTAAGAAGCAGCCCTTTACTGTCCATCACCTTCAACATTTTCCTCAGTGGAACATTCAATTTATTTTATAACACCACTCCACTTGATAGCACTGACCTCCCGCATCTTTGGGAGAGTAATGAGATAGCTATGCTGATGTCAGTCTCACTGACTGGGTCCACAACCAACTGTGGGGATCTTCTCAAGGAGATTTAAACACACACACACACACACACACACACACAGACACTTAAAGGGGGATTACTTTTGTCATGTTTTAAATTTCACAGGCAGCCCCTGCCTTCCTTACATGGGCTGCGCTTGTGTCTTGAGGACTGACCACTCTGATGTGCACGTGTGATTGGTTTGCCGTGGGTGTGTTTCGTCCTGAAATCTCAAAACAACAGCTTTCACTGAACCAAGAGGGTTTCACAAGATCTTCAAGGTTTCTCAGTGAGTACCATAAAAGAGAGGACGTTTCATTTTGAATTGTGCTCTGAGTAGACCAGTGACACCGGTTTATAGAAATCATTCATTCATTAACTCTGCTCTATGTTTTGCTTTTTCTTTGGCATCTTTGTAATATGTTTGTGCATTAATTTCAAAAGATTTCAAAAGTATGATCAGCTTAAAAAGAGATCATAAGAAGAGAAGAATACTGTATACACTTACATTGAAAGTAGTTTGGGTCCTTTGGGTCACTTGTTATCAAAGTTGATATGTTATGTTCAAAGTAGTTCATCTGGTTAACTATTTTTGTCGCATTTGTGTGACAATTAAGAAGGTTGAATGAGATGTATGTGGTGTATCTGCAATGTTAATGACCTAGAAATTGCACACATTTGGTCAACAAAGTAACACTTTGAGACAAACGATGCAATTTTTTTTCCCCACATTTTCGAAAGTTTCCAGCTGGCTTAATGGCATGCATGTGGCATGCTTTCGGCCAAATACCCCAAGGATCAATGATTACAGGATACTTTAGACAGCCGATTTCTTATCTTGCTGAAATCAGCCGAGTGTGTTTAGTGTTATGCAAGTTAGTCATCATCCTGCCCATACACTGCTGGGCCAATGACAAGTCATGCTTTCATGAACATTTTGACCGAGGCTGAGCCTGAGCAGTGCAACTAGAGAAGTCTTGTGGGCTGCCTCTTATCTTTCCAGCAAGTGTACGTGCAACAGCGGACTAATGTACTTGTGGGAACAGAGTGTAGAATAAACCTGCAAATGCACAAACAGGATTTTAAAATATGGAGACAGAAGTTCATCTTCATACTACACGCTGACACACTACATTGTGTGTGTCGTGTTGCACACAAATACATCGGCAAGCACAAACTGTTTGACCAAGAAATTGTTTCTATTTTGGGTGGGAAAATTGCTGTTGACTGGTGTTCAAAATTGATTTTGTCCGACCTTGGAAGTTCAGCTCCGGCTGCAAGGGAATTCCACCATTTATCTCACATTCAGATTCAGGTTCGACATCAGCACTAACTGAACAGCTTCACAGTTCTTCAGTCACGAAAACTGTGAGTGTTAGTGTTAATTGATATAGTGATTGCAAAAAATAAGATCACCAAAAATGTTACCTTGTCACTGATGTCAAATGTGTGTGTGTGGGGAGGAGTGGGGGGGGGGGGTCTCAATTAAGGTTTGAACAATCCTGAGTAAGTCAAACACATGCAGGCACTACTTATTACACTGTGTGATGTCTCGCCTTTGCCTATTACCATAAACAGCATTGAAAGGCTTTTGTGGCCTTGGTGTTAAGACGTCTTCATGGGTTTATGTGGAGGGATGCCAGTGATTTTTGCAATAACATCTGTTTGCTAGCATCTCGCCAAAGCGCGAGATCACGAGCTAATTCCACAGGGAGAGTGAGGTGGAAAGATGTTTGGACTCAGCAAATGTTAATGAAAATAAAATTGGCTGAATTGGCAGAGAAATTGGAAAGAGGAAAAAAAAAACAGTGATTGAAATGTATTGTTGAATAAAGACGTTTGTTATTGCAGTTCTCTTATTGTTGTACATCTACCTACCTACAACTGTACCGACATACTACTTCTCCTTCCTCAGGCTTCCTTGCTAGAAGGAAAAATGGCGAGTCATGATGCACACAAAGTTGCATGTATATATGGTAGTTCCAAACAGCATAAATAATATCACTACATTTCAAAGCTGTAGTTTCCACTTTCAAAACGTTTTTCTTATGTCACCCTATAAATGTTATTTTGCTGTTAGTTTTTTTTTGTTTTTTTTTTGGTGTGGGTGTAAAAAAAAAAAAATCTTCTGAAAAGGCTCCGATTAGAGTAGTAACAGTCAGTCTGTTTTAAGGGGTAGTGTTAAAATGACATAGTGAGTGAGTCTATTGGCTCTTATTGATTCCGCTTTGCTGTGTCAAACTTGGCAGCACAAGCTCACTGCCCTGGAAACTTGAAGAGAATGCCATTTTTCACTTTTAGTATGTGTGAAATCTGCACTAAGGAGCCATTACTATGACCTTCTTTTATCAGTAGTGCTGTGAGATTTAGTCTCCACGTGCACACATTCATTCACACACATGCACTCCAAGTCACTGATGCAGCATTTATCTTGATTGTGTGCAGCATGCAGCACCCCACATGATAAGACAATTTAATGCTCTTTCCAGAGAATTCCTCTCTTTAGATTGAAAGTTGGAACTGGATGACTTAGCAAAGCCCCACAACTTTCCACACTGCCCCCTCCTAAAAATCAAATAAATACTGTCGATAAAACTTGGTCTGTCTGCGCTGAGATAAAAGGAGGCCCTTGAGGGAGACAACTACCAAATAAGGAGTTGAAGCAAAGTGTAAAACATTGCATTCATTATTCATGTCTTTCTAACTGATAATCACGAACATCTGTGTTATGTACACTTGAAAAGCACGTCCTCCTAAAGCATTTATTTATTTATTTTGCTGTAGACAGGAAACCTTCGCCATCAGTGTAACCAAACTTACATATTTTCCTTTTGTCATTCTTTTTGAGAGTTTTGCCACAGATGCTCAGTTGCGCTTTCTGGTATGTGTGATATCGGCAGCTGCACATGACGGCACTTCAGAAAATGAAATGCGGCCCTAAGCATAGAATCACAGTCTTGCCTTTCCCCAACCACGACATCCAACTCTTCCTGGGGGATCCATTCCCAAGCCAGACAAGCGACTCGGGGCTCTCTTTTTGGAAGGTCTTTTTCGTGAAGTATGTTGGGAGGCGTGTCGGGAATATGCACAGAGGCGGGTTAGCTTCGATGTCGGCAATTTCACAGATAAGTGCAAACTGACGCATTTAAAAAAAGGGCGGCTTGATTCAGTGCCAATGAAAGCAACTCCTCTCATTCTCATTTTACAAATGGTGCATGAGAGACACGCGCAAACACATTGGTATGGGGGTGTCTGGCATCAGGTCGAACAACTCAAAGTATGTTTATAAAAAACTGTCAGCAGACCTCCACAGGGGGGTGGATGAAAATGTAGCCAGGAACATCATAGATTTGCACTGTGAAGTGGGCACTTGAGGACCAACCATCCAAGAATCTCAGGAATGTCAAAGCTAACATACAGCCTAAAATCAAACCAAAAATCTCTCCAAGTTAATGCTGATGGCACTAACAGGGTATGTTTTTTAGGGTATTCGTAGCAATGAGAAAATGAAGCTTCAAGGTGTTTCATGAACCAGTTGTATTTTTTTTTTGACTCCTTGGTTTAGAAAGGGGTTTAAGAAATGGCAAGTCAGTGTGCTTTCTGCCCTATGATGAACAGAGAGTGCCATCTCGAGGAATCAAAATATAATGGCTCATGAAGCATCTTGAAGCTTCATTTCCCATCACTACATATTGGTTAATCACCCGAAATATTTCTCTCTTCAACTGTTGCTGTTTTTCTTGGTTTAGCAGATTGAGGTCTGTTATTTAGTACATCAGTGGTTTCGTTCTTCAGGACACTCCAATTAGCTGTAGTGGCTATGGGCAATTTTTGTGCGATTGCTCCAGTTGGTTGGCTTGCCGAGCTTCATAATTTCTTGCAATTCACCTATATACAGGTTTCTGCTTTTCATGTACTGTATAGCTGTAACTAGCACAAACCCAAATCTGAAACTAAGGGCCGAGATACGTGAACTATGTATTGTTTGAGTCATTGTTTCTATAGTAGGACACACCTGTCCAAAAACACAGTTATATGTTGCTCACATGAATGAAGGATGGATTAAAAAACAGAAGTACTATTTTTTCAGATAAGTATCAGAGGCAGATTTAAATACCCGTAAAGATAAGTTGAGAGGTTGATCATTGGTCAGATTTATATTTGGATGGCAAAACCCAAATGCTTTCATTTTACAGAAAAAAAAAGGATTTGCCTTACTGTTCAAATGTTTTGGAGGGGTCAGTAAACAACCCGCTGCGATTTATGAAGGGATGAAAGCCTGCATGGTGTTGTTTGTAATATGTTCATTTGTAGAGGTGTACCAAACTGCTGCAAAGGCACTGATTTAAGCGCTTATGGTAATTTTATTCTGCCCCTTTTAGAGTTCTCCTGAGCTCCACGCCCTTATCATTATATTAGTTCTTTTCTTTCTTTGAAATCATAGTGGTGATAGCATCTGGAGGGCAAAGCTGTTGCTGCCAGGAGCTGCATAATCAGAGCACATGCAGGGTTACAACAAGGGTACATTTGGGGCTTGTGGGACAGGAGGAAAAATCCATTATTTAGTGGTAAATGATGACTCTTGACCTTAAATTTCAACATTAATTTTCTGTGACAATTGAAGAAAAAAAAAAGGAAACAGTTGCAACATTTAAAAATATGACACATAATACTTTGTATTATGTTTCAGTGTCTTTGGGTTGAAAAAAAATATAATAGTAATTAAAGGAAAACAAAGAAAATGTTTATAGAAAATATAGTAAACTCTCTCCATCGTCACATTCAACAGGTCATACAAACAGAGCTATTGATGAAAACTAGAGGAGGGACAGCAAGCAAACATGCAACATATGTTTTACTTCAAAGGAAGGTTTATCTGCATACTGCTGATATTGCTAACGCAGTACATGATAATTCTTCTCAAACCGCTAGTGTAGTAAATCACATGTCTGACATCAGTCGGCATGGGATAACTTCCCACTCTGTGTCGTTATCTCAATCACCCTGCAAACGATTGGTGGTCGCCAGTTAGACCAGGTTGTTGTTTAACTTTCTCCCAGAGTCAGCTCCCCAAGTCAGCCAGGAAAAACTACTGCAACCCTGGACAGGATAGGCAGTGCAGAAAATCGATAATCCCTCCATCCAGTTTCTGATCCATCCAGTTTCTGATCCGCTTATCCTCACAAGGGTCGCGGGGCGTGTTGGAGCCTATCCCAGCTGTCTTCGGGCAGTAGGCGAGGTACATGGTTGCCAGCCAAACACAGGGCACACACAGACGAACAACCACCCGCGCTCACAATCACACCTAGGGAATTTAAAGTGTTCCATTAACCTTGCCATGCATGTTTTTAGAATGTGGAAGGACACTGCAGTACCCAGAGAAAACCCACACAGGCACGGGGAGAACATGTAAATTCCACAGAGTAAGGCCGGAGTCGTAATCGAAACCTGCACGTCTGCCCTGTGAGGCCAACGCGCTAACCAGTCGACCACCGGGCCACCTAAAATTGATAATTGGGTTTCAAAATGTGCTTGTGCTAAGGATCTCGGATCCAGCCAACCTCACTTCACGCTGATAATTTTACAACATTTAAATACCGGTAGTATTCATATCCAAATTACAACTGTAATAATTAAGAAGGAAACAAAGATATAAAAATCATCCATTGAGACTCACCTCTTTCCAAATGACTTCTCCCACTGTTCTTCCAAATTTTGTTTAGTCATACTGTAATTAATTTACACTTCAAGGGTGAAGAATGAATGGTGGGAATAAGCAATCAGTGAATTGATGTGTCGCTCTTCCCTCCAGAGGAAAACCTTTGAACACTGACTTCTTCATAGGCACAATGGTTCTGAAAATGTGTCATTAAATCATTTGCTGTTGTTTTTTTTTTTGTTTTGTTTTTGTGCACATTCTTTGTTTTCTCCAGTCAAGTCTTAATGAAATTAATTTGCATTAAAATGGGATGCTGTTGCAACTGCATGGAAACGAACACGTCAAAGACTTCTTTCAAGATTTGGCAAGCAGCTTTTCACATGTCTGATAATGACAACTGAGCATAACATGTAATAGAAACAAAAGCAAGTAATTTAACTGATTGTTAATTACATTTTTTATCGAGTTGGCCAGTCGTGGGGTGTCTTTGATTTGGTGTTCGAACCAAACACTGCCACAAGGCATTCAAATCTTCATTTACCAAAATACATGAAATTCACGTCTAATTATTTTTCTGGGGATTAGCGATAACAGGAACCATAGTTCTTACTGCCGTTTTTGTTTGTAATTCCATCCTGATTGGTAGTTGTCACAAAAGGATGAAGCTTGGTTTACTCCAATTTCATGATGAGCACCGCTGATGTGTTCTGAGGTGGAAGAACCATGCAATTGATGATCAGGAAATGAACAGATGCAAAAATAAACTGCCCAACCGATGTTACAACATGACCACTACCACCCCACATAGTTGTGCTGCTCGTTCAGGGGCGTGCTATTAAAAATTCGCTCAGTGTATTGATTTCTCCAATGATTCCAAGTGAGTGTCCCATGCTATTGTCATATATATGATGGCATGCACCACACACATCAACAGAGCTCAGAATGTGTCTGCCTGTGCCTCTTTTATATACACCAAAATCGCATTATACCACGTGTGCCACACTTGAGACCTGGTTTTAGGTAGTCTAAAACATGTCTACTTTTGATCACAAAATCGCCAGATGTGCCGTGAGCATGTAAGCAACTACCGGAACGCCTATCACAAAAACGCTAAACTAGACTTGAGTGTTAGATGTCCTCACAGACAACCCAATAAAGTCAAGTTGGAAACACGACAGTGAGCAGGGGCACCCCACAGGGCTGTGTGCTCAGCCCTCTACAGCACACCCTCTTCTCTAATGACCGCATCTCCACCCAGGATGACATCACCATGAAGTTTGCTGATGACACAACAGTCTTTGGCCTTCAGGAAACTGGTGGCTCAACTGATGTCCTGGTACCACAAAAACAATCTTTCTATTTGCTGAAAAGACAAAAACAATGATCATCGACCTGAAACGGAGCAAAACTTGAACCACTCTTCATCAGAAGCACTCAGGTGTATAATGTGAAAACCCTCAAACTCCATGGTACCCACCTTAATGATGATCTAGAATAAAAGAAAGCTGAAAAAAATCAGTATATCCTCCAAACTACTCTGTAATTTCTACAGATGCACAGTGAAGAGCTTCCTGACTAATTCAATCCCAGTATTGTATGGCAACTGCATCATACATAGAAGGCTTTCTTGAGCAGGTTATGAAAACCGCACTGCATATCTTTAGCGTAGCCGTCACTCCACCTCATCCCATTTGCACAAGCTGTGCCACAAAGATGACCCAGAACATTATCAGAGACCAACTTGCCCTTTATACACTTCGTCCATAAGTCTTATGCTTCAGAAGTGTTGCAGAAAAAACAAAACAAAACCAAAACCCTTCTATCTACAGATTATCAGACTCTTGGACAAAGGAACAACTATCTTGAACTATGAAGCACACAGTCATGCCCTTGTGCAATCCTGCTCATACTTGAATGTCAACATTATACATATATAATAGTAGTCCAGTGAGGAAATTGGAACGAACGGGAAAGAGAGACCTGACTTAACACACTAGGATTTTAGTTGGTAAAAAGAATGTGTGGCAGAATGACATTCATGTGGATGTAGATTCATCTTGGTTGCTTTGAACTTGGATTCTAGACTGAATTCATCAGACTGCAGGTATCGGAAAGGCAAGTTTGTAAACAGCCAGATGGCCCGCTCGAGAGATTTCCATAAGTAATACCAGCAGAAGAGCAAAGGACACATTTTTGGTTGGGCAGGATGTTTGTGGTCTTCTCCCAAATGGCTCCAGCAAGCGACATTGGCGGCTTGATCTCATCTGAATGTTCATGTGTGAAACAATCCATGTTATTGTGAAATAGCCCATCTGGCGTGTCAGGTTACGTTGGGTTATGTTCAAGCACAAAAAGGACTTGCCTCGGCTTTGGGAAAGATTATAGTTCTTAAGCATTCACTTCGACTCTATCTTCAATGATGTTGGTGATCACGATTACAATAATGACCACGTGGTTACTTACGGTTAGGAGACTTTTGGGGATGTGGTTTTTAAGACACGGTCTTCACTCACAGTTGGAAATGTGAAACTTGTGGTTGGAAACAGGAAACGAACAGTGGTCTTGCTACTACGTGGGAGTCATCTACTTTCCGCCTTTGCTTTGGTCATAATATTAACGTGAGAGCGGAGGTGACATAAATCGGGCACTGCGTGTTCATTGGCAGATTCACTTTTCCCGTTTCCTTTTTGTCTTTGTTTGCCCTCTTTTTATTTACAGCATTTTTCTATTTTCTAAGGTACACCCACCAAAATGTCTCACTGTCTTGTATCCTCTGCAGTATAATATCTGCTTCCTTTTAGTATTCTCCCAGCGGTGCTGATGTTTAGACATAGCTGTCGACCTCAGGTCTGCTTACAGGCAAGATCACAGCAAGTCATCATCAGATAAACAGATTTCTTGGATACACATGGCGAGTAGATACATTTGTCGAGAGACAGCTTCACAAAGGATGTGGCCTCAATTATATTATTCAAGGAAGGATGTGAGTTCGCAGTTCAGGGGCAATGAATAATTAAAAACACGCAAGTTTCCATTAACTTTTTTTTTTTTTGCTTTTCTTCCCTCATAGTATGACTGTTTTGCTGAAGAACCGTGTTCCTTCAAACTGACAAGTTGCTCAACAGGCCATGGACTCTCATTTATGCTGTATTGCACGCACACAATAAAATATCACGAAAATGGATACCAGGTGCTTCCTCGCTGTCGGATGTTTTATCCTTTATTGTAATACTGCAACAAATTCAGTTTAGTAGAGTGTCAGTCTGTCCAAACACTGAATGCTTTGGTGATACACATGCAGTGGTGATAGTCTACACACCCCTGATCAAAATCTGGGTTTTTGTGATAAAAGATTAGCCCATGAAAAATTACTCCCAATTTTTTTTTCACAGCTTTGCTTCTTTTTTGCACAGAGTAAAGATGCTCTCAGAACTAGCACGCTACAACTGAACATTGCCTTGAACGGCTTTCGAGGTAATACGTTTGACATCCTTAGTGCATACTGTAGGTTTGGCCTATCAACTAATAACTTTTTAAGGAGCGGATATCCTTCGAGCATGCAACCGCTAAAGGAGGGGTGTCAAATTCAAGGCCCGGGGGCCCTCGGCATGCCGCATCATTTTCTTGTGCCTTGCGAAAGCAAAACATGTTGAACTTTTTCTGATTTTGGCGAAAATGTCAAATTGTCCTCTGAATAGAGTGAATAACTTTGAAATATTGCAAAATCCTTTGGGAGGGGGGCACCAACCCAATTTCAATATTAACTTGAACAATAGGTCAACAAACTATTATCTTACACTTCTGATTTCAAAACAAATTCATCATCAATTCATTTCTTTTGTCCTTGACAAAAATGATTTTAACACCCCTGATCTACAGATGTGACAAAACTGTTAGGTAGATAATTGACTGACTGGTGTTGAAGAAGCATTTAAATGGTTTTGACTGTAATACTGAAGTTGATGCACCCGACCATCCTTTGGTGGGACATTTTGATATAGCGAAGATAAATGCTCACAAAACACATCTGTAAGTTCTTGGAGGAAAATACTTTAGAACTCCAAGATGAATTATACTCAAGAATGTGTCTGGTCATGAGAAGAAAAACACACCACCCTCTCCACCTGCTCTTAGTTAAAACCTGAATCTAAAATGTAAATCTTTCACCATGAGACAATTCTGACACCAAAAACCTAAGTTAACATTTTTAGACACAGCACTTGTTACATTCTACACATAAAATTAGTTGTTTAAAGGGAAATGTAAAAGCATTAGCTATAATGATCACATTTGTTAACCTCCCTGCACTTTGTCCACGCCTGGCAATGTGCTCCAAGCTGAAATATGATTAAATGTTGCTCCCTTGCGACCAAAAGTTTTCAGTCCTGGTACGGCGAAAGAGTGATGGACTGCAAAGAAATACTTCTCCAGAGAGCAGCCGTCTCATTCAGACTTATCATCACTTTGTTAGCCACTTCATGAAGAGATTTGAGTGGTAAGGGAAGAGAATCCTGTTGTTTGCCTTTACATATCGACTGAGTAGAACCTTTCAAAAAAATGAACAGCACAGTCTGTGTTCCAGGTATTTGTAATTTCTACACAAATTCCTTAAGCTGACTCTTTAACAAAGGTCACCAGCATGAACCACGGTACGAGTATGAGTAGCCTGCGGGCTTGTTCTAAAAATAGCTCACCAGTGATGGTCCATTGTGGTTTCCCAAGAGTGTTGTCCAAGTGATCATTTGAAAATGTCAACACTTTATATAAATATTGTATATTGTTATTTACCCTACTTCATTTCCTACCTTGGTAAATCATTGTTGTATACAGTATATGTATATATGTGTATGTGTGTGTGTGTGTGTGTGTGTGTGTGTGTGTGTGTGTGTGTGTGTGTGTGTGTGTGTGTGTGTGTGTGTGTGTGTGTGTGTGTGTGTGTGGCGGCTCGGTGGGCCAGTGGTTAGCACGTCGATTTTTCTGGCCTCCCTGTGTGGAGTTTGCATGTTCTCCCCAGGCCTGTGTGGGTTTTCTCCGGGTCCTCCGGTTTCCACCCACATTCCAAAAACATGCATGGCAGGCTGATTGAACACTCTAAATTGTCCCTAGGTGTGAGCGTGAGCGTGGATGGTTGTTTGTCTCTGTGTGCCCTGCGATTGGCTGGCAACCAGTTCAGGCTCCAGCACCCACCACCCGCGACCCTTGTGAGGATAAGGCGGTTCGGGAAATGAATGAATGAATGAATGAATCTATCTATCTATCTGGGAAATGAATGAATGAATGAATGAAGAATCTATCTATCTATCTATCTATCTATCTATCTATCTATCTATCTATCTATCTATCTATCTATCTATCTATCTATCTATCTATCTATCTATCTATCTATCTATCTACATATATGTATATAGTGTGTATCAAAGCGGTAGCCCTTTGCTTTAATCAATAACCAAGTTGCTCTCGGTTTTAAAAAGGTTAATGACAATGACTCCTGGAGTTAAACAAATCGTTAGTTGAGTTACAGTTAGTGATAAAAAAAAAAAAACCCAGACATTCAACAGACACACATTCTGGAGAGTTTGCACCTTGTCAGCTTTCCCCAGGAGCCTAACCACATCGGATATGAGCCTGATGTTCTTCTCGTCAGAGATGAACAAAAGAAAAGAGCCAGTCATTTTGTAATCTTGTGTCATGTGCCCTATACTTCCTCCACAAGGTTTTCATTTCCATCTGTAGAATTACAACAGGTTCCAGCTAAATAAATATCTAATCCACATGCACCTTCCCTTTGGTAGGAAGGAGAAATGATCTGCCATACTTGATTTGTGGGCCGTTCCATTTTAGGTAATGAACAGGAAAGCTCTCTAAATGAAGGGAGAACTCCATCAAATGGTTAGTGTGCATGATTAAACTTGGAAAATAGTTAAAAGTGCTCCTTTAACCTTTAAAGTCATATTCTATTATCTTTATCTGACTGTGGGTAAAGTCACAGTCTCTCTCTCTCTCTCTCTCTCTCTCTCTCTCTCTCGCTCTCTCTCTCACTTACATTCAAGCTGTTCAAAGTGTCGGGCAGGATCCTCATACTCCAAATTCCTTTTCAGGAGACCCCAAAAACACTTGTACAACCATTAACATCACATCATCAAATAGAGCAAGCTACGAGGATACTTTAAACTAAATCAATAAATGGAAAATAATAATAATAATAGTAATGAATGATGAATTGATTTCTACAATGGTTCGAAGGGTTCAATGCACACTGTTGTTATATTTATGAATTAAATACATTGACTGAATCTGTCTACATGCAGATTGGTCAAATACAAAAATATTATGTTACACCACCTGCTCCACAACTTAGACCTGTTTTTAGTTGGTCTTAAGATTAGTCTACCTTCTGCTACCGAATTGTCAGGTGCATCAGGGGCGTGTAAATGAAAACAGGCCACCCAGATGAGGCGCCCAATGTGGCGCAGCACGGTCTGCCAAATTCCCACACACGCAAAAGGATGTTTGCACTTGATGGAAAATCAAGATGTGCCATTTTTTTATGCCTGAGTGTACATGTGCTGTCTGTAAAAATAGAACCCACAAAGTCTATTTGATTGTATTTACCCAGTGTAATATTAAAGATTATTGCTGTATTGGTATTTCATGGATGCCTTGGGAAAACCCATCCATCCATTTTCTGTCTTCGTTAGGGTCATGGGTGACCTGAAGCATTTACATGCTGACTTTGGGCGAGAGTCGGGGTACACTTTGGACAGGTCAGCAGCCAATTGCAAGAAAAAGATCATAAAGACATCGAGCCTGTTCCAGCCACTGACAGTGGAGAAAACACAGTGGAACAATCCTTCAATATTAACCCACTGATCGTGCAGTAAATTTATTTGTACTACGTATACTCCCCGTATATTCTGTCACTCATTGCTTCTTATACATTGAGGTTTCCGAGGTGAGATTTGCACACAGATAAATGACCTTGATGAATACAAAGACCCAGAAGGACTGACTGAGAGGACTTAACTGTATCCTGGATGTAATTGTATTTAAAAAATACAGGACTACAGATTGATGAGTATCGAGGAAACAAGACACTTGGTCTGGTCCCAGTGTGACTCTTTGAGCTGAGTATGTATATGTTTCTCGCACCTTTCTGTTGATATTATAGCACTTGAAGACTCATAAAAAGATTTTACTAACGTTCCAACGATTATAGGTAACAAAATATTACAGCAAGGCTCAATGTACACTTCCAAAAATTGTTATAGCACAATAAACCGTCTGTGTAAAGCGACACTTCCATCATTCCTTCCTTTAATTTAATCAGAAATACCCGTGGCCCTAAAGCATTTATTAGCGTTCTCGAATCCCATGTCAGCTCAACTCCTTTTTGATTCCTTTTTCTCAGAGATTTTTCGCGGATGTTGTTACACAGCTGGCTGACATGCAAACATTTACCCCCAGCGTCACGCTTCTGCTCCCAATCACAGTGAAAGACAAGCTTGTGTCAAGCTTGGCAAATTTTGAGAGCAGCCAAGGATAAAAAGACCTGAAGTGGAACAGTGTGGTAATAATAAAATGTTGAAACATATATAGAGCAGAGACTCCAACGTGGAAGAGCTCAACATTTCTTTATTTTTGCCTGGTTTAGGTGAATACCATATGGAAAAGGTATAAAATCCCCTCAGCAACGTTATACGTTGGTGAAGAATGGGAGAGGAGACCACAGACACAATCAGTGTGTCCCCCCCCCCCCCCCCCCCCCTGG
>CAAKHF010008619.1:17248-29518 GCA_901007745.1 Hippocampus kuda
CAAATAATGATTCCCCCCCCCCCCCCCATGACTGTAGTGAATTTTACAATGAATGTATTTTAGGGATTTATCAAGATTTATAAGCTTCTTTAGGAGACTGAACAAGGCCCAGAGCAAATAAAGATTTTAGAATTATACGTAAAGCTCTTCTGGTCTTCCTAGTTTAAGCTCCCCTCAGATAATAAAGTCAAACAACAAATAAAATGTAGCGGGATAGCATTACACTCAAAAAAGTGTGGTTGACTCAACTCTCTGGAAATACTATCAAACTGGTTGAATAAACATCACGATATGTTTGATTTTATTTAATGGGGCTGGGATAGCACAGCCATGACCTTCACTTGTGGACTTTAGTGGCTGGCCTTTTTTTTTCAAACAAATTAGTGGCTAAAACATATAGATTACCGGTACACATTTGACTGCAGTTCTCAGATGTTATGATGAATACAGACAATACGCAATCTTGGGTGTTTTTGGTTTCTTTTCTGTGCCTGACACTCATTACCTAAGTTTTCCTTTATTTTGTTTCGCTGTGCTAATCAAGCAGCAGAGGTGGGCGTTCTGTCACTAGTGACGGAAACCCCCTGTTATATTGATGAAGTAATGGATCTTGTTTGTTGTGACCCTCGAGATCTAAAACAGAGGAAAATATGTAATATTTAGTCAAATATAAACTATAAAATAAAGGCAGTCGGTTTGACTCCACATTAGTCATGTTGTGTACAGTATGTAACATTATTTAGAAAAATAACAATTAAATTGAGGGATAACCCTGGCTGAGAAGAACTGGATGTGCTCTATTTGTTAGTTTTATATGATTCCACCATGCGTTGAATTTGAAGAGAATGAGGGAAACTGCGTTGATTGTCTGGGAAAATCAAGCCCACAATGACACAAATGTCTATTTCTAACTGCTCCCATCTTCAAAAACGCCCCAAGAAAGAAAACCCGCACAATTTCACAGCAGTTTGTGCAAGACTTGGATCGGCACGAAAATAGGGCCATTAGTGTTAGTCATGCAAAAAGGTCCGACCACATTGCACAATAAACTGTGGTAATGTATTTCAGTTTGTCTACGTCCTCATTTTATTCCCGAAACTGTTGTAGAACACTTGGCACTACAGAGAGTCACAATAATCCTTCTGGGAGGATAATTTCGCTCAGTGAAATTAGCAGCCTGATGTGACGTGTTAATTGACCACTTGTTAAGGGTCACTGTGCAGGCATTCGAATCCTTGCAAACTTTCAGAATAATGCACGTTGGAAACAAATGAGAGGATAAAAGGGCTTCTGCCTCATGACCAGGAGGAAGCATTGAAGATGAGGTCACCCTTGCCAAAGCTCCAAATTAAACAAAGGACAACAGCTGAGCAATGCGCCATTAACTCCCTCTCATCCAGACCCCAATGCGCCCCAAGGACACACACATGAGGACACACACGTGGTCACATGATCGTCGGTTAACTTCTTATCGAGTGACGACATGCTGTTTGATTTAAAGTCTTGTTAAATGACAAGCAAGTGAGTTGGTGATCACAGGACAGTTTTCATCGCTCACTAATATTACAAATGAACGGTCTCCTCATTAGGGGCCGGAAAAAAAACGACTTTGAACTCATGGGTCTCAGTTCAATCATTTTCGAGAACAATAACAAATTGACTCCAAATGCAGGCGCTGCCGTATAAAAACCACTGACTCCAACTCACCCCTCCAAAAAAAAGAAAACTGCAACAAAAATGTAACAGGTTGATTGACTTATGTTCTTCTTGGACACATAGGGGAAGGATCAAAATGGAGAAATAATGGAGGTCTGGGTCTTGTCATGGTTTTGTTTAAAATAACACATTGCAAGTGCAACAAAAATCCCAGGCTTCCACAAAAATTAGATTCCGGGTGAATTTGAGGCTACTATCCATGTAAAACACTGCAGGATAAAATACTGCTGCCCTACACTTGACCATTGCAACAAAACTATGCGTGACCATTACAGATGGGATTCCAAACCACGACCGCAAAGTCACATATTGAAGCATTTTATCGTCACCCTCATACTTGTGGAAGAACAATATGAAGGTTAAAGTATTTGGACACATTTCTTAAACCATCCATTTTGTAATCCACTTATCCTCACGAAGGTCGCAGGCGTACACCCTGAACCGGTTGCCAGCCAATCGCAGGGCACACATAGACGAACAACCATTCGGGCTCACACTCACACCAAGGGACAATTTGGAGTGTTCAATCAGCCTGCCATGCAAGTTTTTGGAATGTGGGAGGAAACCAGACAACCTGGTGAAAATCCATGCGGGCACTGGGAGAACATGCAAATTCCACACAGGAAGGCCGGAGCCGGAATTGAACCCTGCTAACCAGTCGACCACCGTGCCGCCCATTTCGTAATCAATTAATTAAAATGTAAGATGGGGAATCAATGTTCCCTCGAAGCTGCACGCAAGCGCAAGTGTATACAACATTCTCAACAATTTTACAGTAATTAGAACTAACATTATGCCACGTTTAATGCAGTTCACCCTTTCAACCATTTTTATAGACACATATTGTTGATGGTCTCGTGTCGTTCTTCACGTCATACATTTTCTATTGTGAAATAGCAAAAATTGAATCCATAGTTCATTAAAAATTATGATTGCAGAATTGGCTTTCGTTATTTCTGTACAAGTCAAGTGAATTTGGGCTGATTCACGACATCAAATGTAACATCCAATCCTTCATCCTTAACCAGTTCTTCGGTTCAGCTTAACCGAAATTTCGGTTCATTGTGTCTGTATCGCAAATCTCTATTGAATAATATCCTTATGCCAGATAGCTGGTGAGAGTTTTTGGAACATAACTATATCGGCTAATTTCTTATGATCTCAGGTTCTGGACACATGTGACCCTGGTTAAGCCACTGTGTGAATGTCTGATATTGCTCACCGTGTTCCAAGGAAGGCTCAGCGAGTTTGTGCGAAAGGACCCCGGGCTGTTTATGAGAAATGTGTAACCAAGGACTCCCCTCTGTGAGTCCTTTGCCCTGACCACTCACTCTGCTGGTGTCTGACTCCTCCAAGGCTGCATTATTATTAAATTAAAGACCAAGATTTATACCCCAATGCCATGAAACGCCTTTAGTCAGATTTCAAATAGTTTATCCCATCAAAGGGTCAGTGATTGTAAGGTTTGATTGATAGGGCCAGGCTCGCAGCTCCAGGCTTGTATGTTGTTACACCCTGTAGCCTTACAAGACCACTGCTCCAACAGCTTTAATTCTGCACCGCACAGCCTTATAAAGTCTAGACCTATCGACACTGCGGCGCAGGTAAACAGGTCCCCTGACAACAATGAACAGGGATAACGGAAGAGATAGAAGCATGGATCAGTTTGCAGACTGTAAACGTTATTTTGTTGAAAGCACGCCCACTTCATGGGTGCCCGCACGACTGCTTTTGCTGCACCATTGGGAATAAAGTATTACAGTTAGACCTCGTGACCATGACTATAGCTTTGCTAATAATTTACAAAATTGCGATAGGCCATTTTCCCTAATTTACCCTTTACCATTCAAGTTAAGTTAAATCGTAATTAGGAGGTGGGTTCCAAATGTGTGTATAGAAGAGCCCATTAGATTGATTTTGAACCCACAAGGAGGTTAACAAATTCAGTCGGGTTATGTTTTGGCACAGAAAGACTATTACATTAAAGTGATGTCTTAATTACAATTTTATAGCTCCATGAGGCCATCTGTCGCTGAAACATACTAAATTGTAGTGGGTTGAGTTCAAATATAATATAGATACTGTATATGGTTTTTTGGAGGGGGGCAGGGGAGGTACTGAGGGTACCTCTATATTCAAAGATGGCTTCTTTTTGTTTCTTTGAACTCAAAAAAAGAAAAAAGAAAGAGAGCTCTTTTTTCGTATCGGTTTTAGAGTATCCGGACTTGTTGCAATTTGAAACTTGGACCGGGGTGAAAATCCATTGGAGCAAAAACCCATATAGATTGATGGCATTACATGTTTTTGTTTTTTTAGTTCGTGTCAGATGGAGTGATGAAAATCATCAAAGAGCCATGCCAACATGTGCATGTCAAGGAAATGAAAGATCTGCCTCGGGCCCCGTTCGTTGCCCTTTTTACAAAATGCTGAGCACTTGATGGCTCATTATTTTGAGAAAAAGAGGAACTAAAATCCTCAGTGAAAGGTGCAGGCGCAATTAGAAGATCGAAATGGGAGCTGTCTGAATTCAAAACACATGATCTCAAGGAATTTAAGTTAAAGCCGCAAACACACACACACACACACACACACACACACACACACACACACACACACACACACACAAGGATCAGAGTTGTACTTGGCGGCTCGGGTCTAAGCCATGTTGACGAGCTGTAAAGTGCACATTGAGTTATAGCGGGCCTCCCTGATGCACTCAGTGGCCCCTGCACCTGGATTCCACGTTGTGACAAAAGTGGTGGAAATGAAACTGTTTGTATTCTCGCAAATGCGTCGTAGGAGTCGATTAATCTTCATCCTCTACGGATAGCCACTATCACAACAGCACCTCATCACAAGATTAAAGCAATGGTCTAATTTGTCCCAATCCACAGTGGGGAAAAAGGAGCAGGCCACTAATGCTGCCTTACAAGGAAATTGCAGATAATATGAATGTGGAAAACTCCCATTTGAAAGTCTGAGGCATTTTTTTTTTAGGTTTACCACAGCAACTCGATGAATGAAATGGTCTCACGAGATTTGGGTTTTGCAAAACACTTGTGGCAATGATGTTAGATTTTTTTTTTTTTCGGCCCACTTCTAGTGATTGAATTTGAAATATGGAGCATTCACACTATTTCCAGCAATAAAAAGAAATGAAGAGGGGAGCACCATACCATATTAGAGCAGTAATGACACTAGTAAATAAAGGTCTATAACGTGGGAATTATAGTAAAATTTTTTTTTTTTTTTTGTTCATCGTTAGACATCGAGTAGATCTGTTGATCAATATGCAGAGGGCAGCTAATCACAGTCACGTCTCCACCTGCTTTGTGTGAGCGTGAAAAGAGGAAACAGCTGCGGTGACGGCATTGGGCTGAGCAGACACGTGGCAACATCTGAAGTCCTCTTCCTAACACACAGGTTGATAATAACCAGGCTTTTGGTCAGAGAGCCATTGTTCAGTTTGACAGCGTAAAAAGATGCATGGTGAGGATAAAGCTGTCACAAGATAAGGTCTGTATCGTCTCTGACTCGGCAATGCAACGTGAACTACACCTACAGATTGTTTTCCCGTGACGTGGAGCACCTCTGGACATGGGCCGCGGCCGCCATGTTTTAAGCCGATGCTTTGTTTTGTTCAAATACGTGTTGAGTGTTTGAATTGGTACCTCTATAGCCATTGTCAGAGAACGGCGGACATACTGTGAGGAGTTTGGCTGCGACAATGCAGCTGAGAGCGACAAAAAAAAAAAAAGTCTCATTTTACATTGCATCTCATTTGGTGTCATGAGTTACTCTGAAATTCAGATTCTCATATCGGCCCTTTAACTGAGAGAATATATTGTCATGACACCGTTCCTGTTTGTCAGCTTTGTCAGAGTACAAAGTGGATCTGTATGCATGAGTAGGATGGAACAGATTTGCTGTACAAGAGGAAAGTTTGATATTTTCCCTCTGTTGCCGTTTGTCTTGAGATTTTTGGAAATGCTGTTCGACAGATCAAAGTTTGAGTGGGGACTGACACAGAGCAAGGGAGAGAACTGTGCAAACGACATAGCCAATGTCATTTGATACTTTGGGAAATGGTAGCCCATGTGTCAGAGCAGACTGTTGATGCTGAGGAATTTATTTTGTCTTCTTTTTGTATGAGTCTAGATGATTTTAACAATATTCTCTTTGTCCCCCTCCCCCTGTGACAAGGGGAGACTCCTGCCTTGTCTATTTGAGTTTCAGATCATCGCCTATGTATGATTACCTAGCATATCAATAAAAACCTTTTTTTATTTCTCGATTCAATTTAGATTGGAATCAAAACATTAAACCTGCCTCAGAATCATAAATTTATACCATCTTGCACCAGCTATTCACTGTTTTAAACAGTGGTATGGGTCGACACTTCTTGCTGACCGGGTACTTAGTGATTCGAGCAAAATTGTTTCACCTTGCAAAATAGTTTAAACCAACACTCACTCAACAGAAGGTCACCCAAAAAAAAAAGTTGCTCATTATGTGACCGGCAGGGTGAAGTTTCCTTTTAAGATTCCCAAAAATGTATGTAGGTTTGTATTTGTTTATTATTTATTTATTATTATTTATTATTTTGGAGAGTTGACGCAATAACGAAACAAAGATCATTGATTTCTGAAAGTTTTTCTTTTGGACTGTGCAGCGACCTATTTATTCAGTGCACATCAGAATCATGTGACGACTGACTCTGGTGTGAATTTTCACATCGGCGTCATCCAAAGTTGTCGGCCAGTGGCTGAGTGAAAAGCGATAAAAGCTTTCATTCTTCCCTCCCCAATGTGTCATTCTGAAAGGAAACTCAAGGTTTACTGGCCTACATTGTCATTAGCCCTCAAAAATGTTGGAGTAAACTATGAGAAACAGATGAGAACAAAGCCCATAGAATTTCTCACCACATGTGATTACATCAAACATTTCATCAGATATGCACTACAATAACATACAAAAATGTATAGAAAATATATTAGCATCTTAGTTCCCATGTCCTTCATGGTCCAGGCTTTTCTCCTCAGACTGTTCAGAAAGCCAAACGTTTTCATGATACTTTTTAATCCGGCTATGGACGTTTCTGTCTCCGGCGCTGTTCTTTTTATTGTTAAATGCATTAATCTCACACAGAACCAAATCACACATGGACGTGGCAAGCCAGGCGGAGATTTCAGAGCGAAGGGGCATTTGCTCCAGAGTCTACAGTATGTTTAAACACCGGGGTCGTTTGAAGGCAGATGTAGTTCCTGGCTGCATCCTTTCAACAAACTGCCTCCTAGTAATTGGCTATTACTCCAGGACTTAGAAATGCCGTCCAAAGGGCAACTACGTTTGTCTGGAAACAATCATGGACTGAGCAGGCTGGCAGGCAACCTTGTCACTGGAACACACCTCTGCTACTGATTTGCTACTTAAAATAAAATTTGCTCAATTATCATTGGAATGACTGAACACATTCTGAAGATTTATAGAATATTTTTTTACGTGACTACTTTAGGTCAAGTTGCTCTTAAACTATAATAGACTTCAGAGTTCAGTATAGTATTTATTCAGTGCCATCTTAAACATAGAACAGGGAATAGTCAATACAAGGCAGGCCACACTTAGGGGTAGCTCTACATAAACTATGATTAGATTATATTGTTTTTTTCTCCGTTATTTTACTATTTACTCTAGTTCAAGGTCAGTCAATCACAAAGCGTAGATGAGACCACTTTGATCCAATGATTGCAGTTAAAATGTGTACCACGGGGAAAGGTCATAACATATTTTTGCGTAATCTCGCTATGCCTCTCTAGTATTATTCAACTATTTCTAGTCGTGATCTTGCTTTTATTCTGGAGCAGAAAGGGGCCTTCCCCAAACTGTGTGTACAAATTGTTCAAAATGCCCTGTTAAAATGGAGATTTAAGATGTGGGCGTGGAATGCATATTCAAGTTGGTGACCGGTAATTGAGAGTTTTCCTAACCTACTCGTATTCTCTGTTTCTAATCCTTTCACCGTTGCCTTTTGGGAAAAAATCTTTCACTGACAACTTGCTCGGCAAGGTGCTGCTATGCCCTGGGAAGCCATGTTAGACGATGTTTCACACGTGACGCCATAATGATAGAAGAGCACGCAAGGTATGCCGCATGACCTTTCTTCATCTTTGACCAGACCCAAACATTGCGGTGGGAAAATAATAATAAAAAGTGACACGTCTACCGCAACTGGATCCAGATGGAGTGTTTCATGACAGTTTTATTTTGCGCGGGAGTCAAAGTAGTTGGGACAAATTTCACTCTTCAATTGACTGCAACATTGAGTGTAAAATGTTAATTATTTATCTGCTGCTGTCCTGAATTTGTTTGTTAGTTTGTGCTCGAGGTTAGACGTGTGTTGCACTTGGGTGGTGAGAGAGACAAAAAAAAAGGCAAACTTGGAAGGGATAAGAATAAGCGAAAAAGCAGCTTGCAGGAGTCCTCAACGATAGCCAGACCGAAAGCAGGCTCAACCAGGTCTTTTTGGGGTGGACCCCAACCTCTTACCCATTGGAATTTGCTGACTCATTTCTCAGACGAGAGGATACTGAAGAACGGAGCTGACTTTGAGTCCTGCCCAGACTTCTTTTCCCCAGGTTAAACTCCAACAGTCTACCAACCCCCTCCCCCTCCCCTTTTTTTCCTTTCACCCGATCTGACATCCTGCAGCAAGATTTTAATGGCGCCTGGTTCTATTTAAATGCTTCTTATTTCCCTGTGTACATTAGGATGTTTAGTTATGTAAATTTTCCAACACTTGCACTTCCCTTGCATCCCACACACAAACAAAAATACACCAACACAACTTGACTTGTGTGCTTACCCTCAAAGAGAACTCCGCAGGGTGTCGAAAATCCCATGTCCTTTTCCTCTAGTGAGTCACACCTAGTGTGAAGAGATTTCAGCAAGAAGATGGATTGTGGACTGCATTGAAAATACACACACACACACACACACACACACACACACACACACACACACACACACACACACACACACACACACACACACAAGTGTCGGTGAGCCTGATTAGATCACAGTTGTGGGTGGAGGTTGGCGGTGCAACTCCAAAAACAAGCATGCCCAAGCTGTGGGATTTCTGTGTCGCGCTTTGATCTGAAGTCAGGAAGTTTTGCAAGACTGCCTGTGAAGGAAACCCGGAGACAAGGCGAGAGGGATGACCTGGGCCGCATCAGGTCGCAGGGGCCACGGATGGCCGTGTCATACAAAGCTGTTTTCTCATATGTTGTACATAAGAGAGTCAAAAGATCATTTAAGAGTGACAATTGATAAAAATCGAGAAACATTCAAACTTTTTAAGTTCCAAGAAAATGCTGTTTTAAAATTTTTGACTGCAAAGCTCTCTCTATTTTCATATTCAAACGATCGATATTCCATGGTTAAAATTTCATTCCTCACCATCAAACTGGACTTTGACACGAGAGAAAATCCTTGAAGTGAAGCTTTTTTTTATTTTTTTTATGAGCGCTTTCTTTTTATTGTGAGGATCCAATTGTAGCACTTGCTCACATATGTACCATAACAACCCATCCTACACGACGGCGCTCACAAAAGATCCCCTTGTGTCCTTTTCTCTTCTGGCACGGTCTGTCGAAAGGACGACACTGTCTTTTCCGCCAACGGAAAAGGTGTGCTTGAGTAAAGAGAAGGTAAGGTGCCTGAAGAGGCTGATAGTATTCTGGCACTGAGCCAGCAAAAACACTCAACCGTGAGCCGTGGACCCTGAATACCATGATGTCACCGGACAAATGTGTTTTACAGCCCAGGAGGCCCAAAGACTACAAGTCGTATATTCAGACACATGCACAGTAAGGTTTCGGATGAATAGACCGACGGCAATTTTACAAAAGTACAATTTATATGATTCTCTTGACAGTCGTTCCGGCAACATAGCAGCAACAAAAACACCTCATAAATGTATGACTTCTTTCTTCTGCTTTTACTTTAATTACAATCGATTATATATAATATAACTGCACTATATACTTATATACTGCATCTGTAGTCCAACCAAAATGCTTCTGATTGATTCTCTGTCATATTATGGTCAATTGCGTAATTGTTTCAAGAAGAGACAGTGCACAAACAAATCTTAGCCATGAAAATTCACTGGAAAGTGTCCAACATGTATAAACAGGTTTAGACCACACCAGCAGTGTGTGGGCTGCATGTCTACCATGTACAAGTTCTCCTCTATATCCTTATTGTTCCATTTCTACCTGATTTAATAAGACCTTCTCTGATGAGTTGTACTCCCTGTAGGGACTGTCCAAATGGTCGGTATGTTTACCAAACCTACTTTTTTTTTTTTATCACAAGCTAAAAAAAAAAAAAAAGATAGTTCTATTCATGTCCAAGAATAACAGAGTGGGGCTGGTTGTTCACATAGATATATATATTTTTTTCTTCGATTGGGTATTTTCAAAAAGCTGCAGCCAACATTGCAATGGGTCGATCGACTTCAATGCAACAGATGAAAGGGAAAGCACAAAATGTATGTAATAGGAGTAGGGGCGGCTATAAAGTATGGAGGCATTCATGTGCTCTTTCCACTCAGGATTTGACTTTGATTGTCAACAAAGGCAAAATAAATGGTCGAGATTTACAGTGACAGTATATGAGGCCTTGCTTTCGCAGACATCTGGTTTGACCACTGTTTATGTTGTGTTATGTTCGAGAAGGGTGAAAGTTTAAAAGGGAGTCAAAATACCAAAAAAAAAAAACAAAAAAAAACAAACTTAAAATAAAAAGGTTATGTCGGGCGAGTATGTCTTTTCTTCGTTGGAGTTAAACCTGTGATTGATGCTTATTTGATTTCGTACTGGAAAACCTGAGCCTTTTAAAGAAGTAACAGGCTGAGATCAAAATTCATTCTAGCTGAAAGAGCAGTTTTGATGAGAAATCGAATAACAAAGATACACGTAAAGTGATACTCTTAGGACTCCAGTATTAATGTTGTGTCTTTTAACCGTAGTCACACATGACTTTTGTCAGAATTAAAACAATAAGGGCAGTCTACAGTACTGTAGTGGTTGCCCTTAAAACACCATCCATCCATCCATTTTTTAAACCGCTTGTACTCATCAGGGCCACAAGTGAGCTGAAAATTTATGTACCCGGCTTCTCGCCTGTTGACTTTGGGCGAGAGGCGAGGTACACCCTGGACTGGTTGCCAGCCATTTGTACTTGTACATTCAAACCTATGGATAATATAGAGTCTGCATGCATATTTATGTTATGTGGGATGAGGCTTGAGACTTCTGCAGGAAAGTGTCAATTTCCAGTGTCAATGTGTGGGCTGTCTCTCTTAAAAATGTAAATATTTAGCACAAGAGCAGAATACTGCCTGTCAAATTGACCTTCAAACTGAAAGGCTTGACATAACATCTGATATTTGGCTGTTGTGGCAGATCCATGAAACCGAACAAATATTTTTCTTTACTCCCCTTGTGATGCACGCTTGGAATAACAACACAAAAATTATCAGACTGACCAAGTCAAAACTGCATTACTAAATCATGAATTAGACAAGATACAACTGGGGTCTGATGAGTCAATTCTAATGAATTGTCTGTGTTTGTGAGCTTGGTCGTATATTAGGACTCCAAAAAAGTAATACATACTGCTTGAAACAACCCTCCTCACACACACGCGCACAAACACAAACACGGAGAAAACCACACACACGCATGCACGCTTGTGTTTACAATGGTTTGCCTTTCCATGCATGGCAGAATGACCCACAAGTGACATTCGCGCATCCGCAGTAACTACCTCTCCCACATCATCCCACAGCCAATTGGCCACTACAGCCTGGCCCTGTGCAATCAGTCAAGATAGGTAGATGTCTCACTTATCAATTGGCAAGGCTTATTATTTCAGGGGGTTTCCTCTTTCCTGGATAGAACAGTCCTGCTGGGGGTCGCCAAACTTCCTGGGGCCACATGGACTCTGAAAGTTGAATAAGGTTGAACGAAAGAGTAACACTTTTCTGGTATGTAGGCGTTGTATTTGACATACTGAAGGCTTTCACAGGAATATGTTTTTCCACTCGAAGGCAGAAAGTGCTGCATTCGCATTATCTGGGGTCATTTGGTAATCTTTATTGAGAGGAAAAAAAAATAAAAAGAAGACAGTCCCAGATTGTTAACTGATTGCAAAAAGTCCATCTAGTCATTAAGCTTTGTTGAAACAACAAAGTTTAAATTACGCTTTCTGTCATTATCTCAGAAAAAAAGGTTGTGATCCCGATACTTGCACACATAGAAAATGCATTTGAAGTATTTGGAATTTGTACAGTGGGTATAGAAAGTCTACACACCCCTGATAAAACTTCACTTTGAAAAAAATAATTTACTTTTAATGAGACAAGGTAAATCTTTTCAAACCTTTTTCCATCATTAACATGACCTATCACCTGAAAGAACTAGACTTGCCCTTTTTAAGGAGAGAAACAAAATAACTTGCAATGAACGTGTTGCCTAAATATGCAGT
>CAAKHF010008620.1:0-10399 GCA_901007745.1 Hippocampus kuda
TTTTTTTACACCCCCCCCCCCCCCCCCCGCCCCTTGTCTTCCTCTCAGCTGTGCCAAACCACTGTCTCTCTGGCTGGCTGTCACCACTCCAGCTAAAACCACTTAGCGGGGGGAACCTCAACTCTTCACACAGACGGGGTGCAAAAGGTCGTCGACTTTATTCCATACAATGCAACACGCCACTCAAAATTCTTAACTGTCGGTTTGAAGTTTGACTAAAAGTTGTCTAAAGGTGACTAAAAGTTACGACTTAGCTTCACCAATAATGCTTCATCAGATAGAGTAGACATAAAGGTCTACACCCCTTTTAAATGCCAGGTTTCCGTTGCATAAAAAAAATAAGACCAACATAAATAATTTCAAAAATCTTGACACAAAAAAACAAATAGAAAGCTCTGAGAGGGGAAGTCAAAACAACTGAGATAATGTGCTTGTGTTCAAAACTAATCAATCACATTCAAATTTATGTTAAATGGAAGTCAGCACACACCTGCAAACCTTCAATGGGCCATTACTTAAAATCCAAATAAATGCTCTAGTAGGATATGCTGGACATTTTTCTTTCTTGTAGGAGCATGAAGTTTATCTACTAGCACTAACTGCTCTTTTGAACTGTTCATAATTCCCTAATGTCCCATTTCCACCGCATTCACTGTTCTTCACTTTTACAACCCCTCTCTTGTTTTCCATAGAGTTGTACTGGTCACGTTGATAGAGGAAAATGTTTTTAAATACATTTTCCAGTAATCAGGTTTCTCTCACTTTTATTAGAAGATGGAGAAGTAAAAACAATGCTCAAATTCATGGGGTGGAGAAGTTGGATGGGTGTACGGCAGCAGAACAGGCCAAACAGATTTACCATAAAATATTGGTTTGGCGCCATCTGGTGGCAACTTCATGCCAATGTTGAATTGAGGGAGGAGCTTTTAGTCATGCCGTAGCCTTGTCTATTTTGAAAAAAAAGGGCTTTGTCACAATTTTGTAACATCCTCAGGCAATTACGAACTTTTTGGCATGGGCATTAATTACCGTTCAGGGACAGGGACCGAGTCCTACCTGGCTTCACTATTCTTCACATCCAGGCCTTGTTTCTTTTTTTTTTTCACTTGGTGGTTGATTTGCAAACAAAACAGAGTAAATGCTCAACCTGAAAATGTTTAGCATGTTTTATGTCTGTCAATTTCCTCCTCTGTGGTGTAGAATTCAGCGGTAATTTGTGATAACTGGTACCAAACTGAAGCCGCCTCCTCTGTCTTTTGTGTACATGTAACAGTGTTGAGTCTGTCAACGACGGGCTTTTCCACACTGTGGAGCTGTTGATTCAGAACCATTCACTCAGCCTGGTGGTGGACAATGGCGCCCCCAAGAGCCTGGGCAAGCTAGCGCGCCAACCATCCGTCGACCACAACACGCAGCTTTACATTGGAGGTACTCACACACACACACACACCAAAGCCATTTGCATCAGGGCACATCTGCATGTCTGTTTGCCGAGACGTCTGCCACTCGTGCACTGAGCCACAACAAACACACACTTCTGAGGAAGTGGCAAGGTGTCCTCAAAAAGCTTCCAAAGTGATTCTTTGCTTCCTCTCTGTCTCGTCCCACCGTGTCTTCTGTCGTCCAGGCGTGCCCTACCAGGTGCTGGCCACGAGCCTTCGGACCAGTCCAGAACGCTCGCCTCAGTTCTTCAACGGCTGCATCCACAATGTCCAAATTAACGGGGAAGCGCAGGACCTGAGCTACCGAGCTACAGGAGGGCGACCGGTGGAGGGCAAGGTATCATTATTATAACTACAGTTATGTAACGGTCCATCTTTCATTCCCCCGCTATATCGATCTGATTTTTAAGTAGCACCACATTTTGCCGTTTTAATATTCATTGTGAGAAAAGAATAGAGTGGACATAAAAAGTCAACCCACCCCTGTTCGAATGACAGATTTTTGCAATATTCTTTGCTATTTTTATGGTGATGAGAAGTGTTGCGTTTACAGCAAACACCTTTTGAAGTGATGACCATAAAGGTCAACAATGCTTTCATTGGACCAGAACACATTTTTCCAAATGTGCTTGAAAGATTATTATTATGGTCCGGTTAGAACTGGAACGTTTCATGAGAGGTGTCATCATTCGCCAAAAAAACATCTTCCAGAAAGCCAAACAAATGTCAGAAAAAAACAACCAAAACATCAGAATTTTATTTGGAGTTAGAGGTTTTTTAATCGTGGCAGGAGTATGTGTTTTGGTCCTTTCTCCCTGGTGTAAATAAACACTGACAGTAGATCTTCTCCTGCTCACAGGGCGATGGCGTCCTTGTGGGCTGTCACTCATGCAGCGTGTGCGCGCAAGGAACATGCAGAGAGGGTGGCGAGATGGGCGTCACCTGTCAGTGCCCGCCTGGACGCAGCGGGATATTGTGTGAACAGGCCACAGTGCCAAATCCCTGTCAGGGCAGCAGGTGGGCACAAAACAACATGCAATCCATCCCTCCATCCATTTTCTGTCTCTTTAAAACACTTACTATGTAACTATCAAAACTAACAGTAGGATGGCCATGTTTCATTTGCATATTTCCCTAAGCCGGGATTCAAACCCAGAATCGCCACTGTGGGACGGGTGCCTGTTACCATGCCGCGGAAGTGATTTCAAATGAAGTTTGCCTTTTGATTAACACACCGCTCTTTTGACGGCGTCAGCATGGACCTTGAAATTTGTCAACCACACATTTAGTTCCAACATTCTTTTGGTTTACAACATGGCTGCAGACTCTTTTTTTTTTCGAGGGGGGAGTTCTGCAGTTTGACTCATCATTTAATTACAGTAGTTGTTCCCAAGTGTGTAGTCGATCAGTCTTTTATCATCCTCCTGTCTTTCTTTTTCCAATTCTATCTCCTCAGATGTGTTCACGGTTTATGTGTGCCCAAGGGGTCATCCTACAGCTGCAAGTGCAGCGAGGGCTACCAGGGCCAGTTCTGCGAGCGGCAGCAAGTGCCCGTGGCCTGCAGGGGGCAGCGCTGTGGGCACGGCGAGTGCAGAGTGTCCGAGGGTGGGGAGCCCGTCTGCAATTGTCTGCCTGGCTACGCCGGACCCACATGTGACACTGGTAAGCCTCAGCATGCCCAAATGGGGTCGGACAGCGACAATTTTGGCAGTAGGATTGATTAATCTGTGCTGTATTATGTCGATTAATGGATGATTCGGGAAAAACACGCAAGATTTAAGTTTTTTCTACCAAAACGGGGTATTATTTCAAGGCAAGGCATTTTTATTTATCACATTTAATACACAAGGCAACCAACTCAAATGTGCTTCACACAGGCAAAAGCACGCATTTACAAACAGCCAAAGACAAAAGGCAAAGCAAATAGAACAAAAGTCGATTACTGAGAAGGTGAATTTTAAACAGGTTTACTTCATATAAAGAATTAAGATATAAAGGCATTTAAAGGCAAAACTCAAGAAATAAACAGTGGCTTTCTGAAACCTTTTTAACCTGGATGTAAAAGCATTTACACCCGTGGCTGACTTCACTTCTGTTGGCAACTTAACCATTTGTTTGCAGCATAACAGCTACATGCTGCTTCACCATGTTTGCTATGAAATCTAATTGACTAAATCTAAATCGAATTGAAGTTTGCGGACCTCAGAGCCCGACTGGGTTAATGTATTCAGGACCCAAAAATGTTGATGATCTGATGAATACAATCAACCAGTATGAGTTTCAACTGATAATACACAAAGAAGTTCAAGTGTGTTTGTGTCATTTTGTCATCATAACAAAAGTCATTTGGGATCGGCTCCAGCCAGAGAGAGCAACCGTAATGGAGGAATAACTTTGCCGACCACATCCGTCATGCGCTCCTCATGTCCTTTGCTCTAGACTTGACGTGTCAAGGTGAGATGGTGCGAGAGCAGTTGAAGCGCCACCAAGCCATGCGGACGTGCACGTCCACCAGCAAGATCCCGCGCATGGACTGCCCCCGATCGTGCCAGACGGCGGCGCCCCCCGGCATCTGCTGCGGCGTCAGCAAGACCCGCCGGAGGAAGGTGGTCTTCCGCTGCACCGACGGCACCTCGTACTCCGAGGAGATGGAGACGGCTCTGGAGTGCGGCTGCGCCAGGTGCCCGTTGTAACGGCGCCCCCGCTCCACCCCGCACTCCCCTCCCCCACACCAGTCTTGTGAATTTGGCACCGCCATTAACACAATATGCGTTTTGTTTACACATCCCGTTCGACGGCCGCCAGTTTGCTGCAGGAGAAACCACAATGGGGACACCGTGTGTGTACGTGTGTGTTTTAGAGAGCGCTTGCGTGTGTGTGCGTGCGTGCGCGTGTGAGTGTGTGTGCGCGTGCAGAGAGAAATATATTGTAAGATACAAGTGAGGAGGAAAAAAAAAAGCATAGAACTTATTTTTATTATGAATTTTCTTCTTCTAAAAGATGATAAGGACTGATTAGTTGTTTTTTATTAATGTTGATTATACGTGTTACATAGGATATTATTTTGTACTTTGTAAGAACAAAAAAAACCCTACATTTCGGAATCGAGTAACATTCCTTTAAAAAAAAGTGTAAGAAATTATATATATGTATAAATCTATATAGAATTTATACCCTAATCCAATTAATTGTGTATTTAGTGTATTTGCATGATCTTTGAACACTTCGTTGTGGAAAATGAAAGTTCGCTCACTCCTTTTTGGCCTAAAAAGGGAACCGTACGTGCCTAGCTTGAAAAACAAAAACACAGAAATCAACTTGACCTTTGAGACCCTTGTCCTCTGAGATGTATTTTTTTAAGCAATGTTCATCTAGACTTCCACTGTTTGTACACAAAACTAGGGCAGAGGTGGAAAACCGAAATGCGAATAAAACCTCAGTGGATTAAAAGTGCCCCAAAATCCCCTCCATCCCCCAAACCAAAACCCTCTGGATCTAGGTCCATAAGTCAAAAATCTTCATGTCATCATCTTTTGTCTTCACACACTTTTCCTCGTTATTTGCCTTTTTTTGTATGTAACGTCTTCAGGCCTCTGATTGGCCGGAACCATAGCCATTCGACTCAAGGTTTACAGTGTAGTTCCACCTTACCAGCAGGGAACTCACATGCCCATTTTAAAAATTTTACCAGATTTTTAAAATTGTGCGATACCCCACACATGACCAAAAAAAAAAAAAAAACTTATGTATGCAACTGTCATTTAAAATATGAACACATCTGTGTGCCTTAAAGCGGTCAGGTTCAACCTAAAGCATCGGATGTTGATGATCTGATGATACCATTGAGGTATTTAACGTTTGGAAAATCAAGTTTGAAGTTGAATATGACAAGCAACCCAGATCTGAGCTGTATTTTTATAGTAGACGCAACAGCTTCTGATTAATCGAAAGTAGTCTATTTCAATTCTTCCAGTTGATTCAAAAACATCCAAAATCAAGAGATCAAATCCGTAGCATTTGAAGAACATACACACAATTGCGCCTATCTGATACCCCAAGTGCAGTACCAAGACTGACCTGTGAGAGGCAGCATGGTGCTATACAACATCCAGACGGCAGGAAAATACAAAGAATAAACTAGAAGGCCCTTGGCTTACTTTTTGCTTAACTTGTTTTCGTGACTTCTGATTGATTTGCGATTGACCAAATCGATTTATGAAGAAGCTAATTAGCTCAGTGTTACCTTTAACGCCAACCCATAATTGCTGAACTTGTGCCTGATTGTCGGTGTGTGTTTGTGTATTCCACTTAAGTGTGTCTTGACAAAAACTTGAGTTGATTTTGAAGGGACTATGACTATTTGGTTTCATTGGACATTGCCCAAATAATTGGTTGAGGGTTTGAGTGTGCTTGCACTGCAAAAACTGGCCTTTCAAAAAATGAGAAAAAGAATAGAAGAATTAGAACTGTAGTACTGAATTTGAACAAAATTGTACAATGGTACAATTCAGAGTGTCCCATTAACCCACCACGCATGTTTTTGGAATGTGGGAGGAAACCGAAGTCCCCAAGCGGGCATGGGCAAAACATGTAAACTCCACACAGGAAGGCCGGAACCATAATTGAATCCTAACAACCTGCACTGTGAGGCGGACGTGCTAACCAGGCGCTCACCGTGCCGCCCCTTGACTTGATAAGACCAGCTTACGACTAGTGTCTTTATACAACCAACTCATAATCAATAATACATTTTCAGTTACAACTTAAAATAGCATCAGATTTTTCAAGAAGCAACTTGCTGAAGCAAGTGATACGTTTTTATACACAAACTGTCTGATCAGAAGAAATACCCCCCAATGCATATTTTGCTTTAAGATTTTTAACCCCTATTTTTTTTTGCAGGGTAAGTGCACCTGCTGAAAATGTTTGTCTTGGTCCCAGCTCTTGATTCTCCTTTCATTACTTTTGAGTTAGTAAATAAAAAGGGACAGCAGTAAACAATATTCAATATGTCTGTTCTATAAACAAAACAGGAACGTTAGCACCGGTGCTAACGCTAACATGACCTTTAAAGCTTACCAGGCTGGTCCACTGAGCATATTACAGACCACATGGAAAAGAAAAATAAAAAGCAGGTGATCTGAGAACACCATGGCAACGACAGAGATCCTCTTCTCCTGAGCCAGTGCGTCAAATGTTAATGCCGCTTTTAATGCTTACTTATTTTTTTAGCTCACTTGTTACATGTGCTGCTTTTTTTTTTGTGCCAAAGTTTGCTGGATGTACCTTTGAATGCAAAATAAGTTGGTGTGGTCAGAATTCATAACGCTGCTGCAACCCAGTGTTGGATGGACGCACAGAGGTCAACAAAGTCAAAAGTAGTGCCTTGATTTTAAAAGATGTCTCGGAAAAAACAATGTTGTCCTAAAGTGATTTATTAATTAAACTCCCCAACTCGGGGGAGAAAAAAAAGTCACTCATTGTCATGCAGCAACAGCAACACATTGCAGAAAAGGAAATTGCACCACCACAGAAAAAGCCGCTTGCTGTTGTTCTTCACATGTGATGCATTCACAAACGCCTCATCTAAGCGCTCTTGCACGACTATTAAAAGCATAGCAAGGCACAAAAAGGTAAAACACTACGAGGCTTGCAAAGGGAAGGAACATTTTTAGTACATTTCCATGGGAGACTTTTGAAAAAGTTATCGGTCAAAAATAGATGCTAACATTTAAAGTGGTCTTCAACAAATATTTTCTTCAGTCAATTATTTCATTGAAGAAAAACAAGTTCAACATTACTCAAAACAAAATGACACGTTTAAAACCACCCAACTTTGCCTTGGGTTTGTTACTAGCTTAATGCTAATGCAGAATGCAAAATGCCCTGCACGAGCTAATGAAACAACATAAACCGTGGAACAACACGTCGACACACAATATGACAATGCTCACAGGCATAAATTCTTTATCCCCCTGCTAAAATGACTAAAAGTGCATCTTACTAGAATATTATGAAATTATTATTCTACATGTAAGTCTTTAGTTCACGACCAACTGGTGGCCATAACGCATACCCCAGGAGATGCACGTTGTGAGGCCCATGGGAATGTTCCGATTTCGAAAATTCCTGCAATTTTGCAACCCTAAACACTACTGTATTCTACTTTAACGTACTCACTTTACACATTTGCAAGAGTGTCCATCGGCAGTATTATCTCCAATTCAGCTGCTTTTCCTGATGTCACGGCTCACCTCTTTCACGCTTGTCATTTTCGCTCACAACCCCTCGACCCCTTTGAAGGTTTCTTAGCTCGTCAATGTGAAGACAGAAGACAAAATCATTTCAATCCAAACACTTCAATGTTCTCCAGGTTGAAAACACAAAAGTGATTGATGATGCAGATGTTGAATGTTAAAAATTAAACTACCATTGAAACTTTCTCTGTCTGACTTCCTTAATGTCCCTGAATGCACCACCGCCGCCATTTTTGTTTCTATTTGTAAATCTTACATTAAATGGCTTATAGGTGATAAGATTTTGAAAAAATATTAGTGCAATGAAGACCCCTGTGTTCTCTCATGACCCAGCTAACTTAGCTCCTCCCTGACATACAAAGATCCGAGTCGCTTTGAGATTGACCACCACAACACTAAATGGACACCAAATACTGGTACCACTCTCCTATTACATTTGCCACCATCACGTGGCACGTTCGTTAATTGCAGAAAGACCCCAGTTTCAACAATTGTCACGCAATTTGATAAATATACTTACAATGGCCAGAAGCACGCAAAAAGGTCTGCTGTGAAATTCTTGTCGTTCAGGGGCCCACCACCTTTTAGTCGGTCAGTAAACATTCATTTTGTGCCTAATATTTTAAAACGTTTGATGCAAACTCGACTTTTAACATGTGGCTGTTTTAGAATTGTTTTGTGTTTTTTGTTATTGTAAAGTGTCCTTGGGTGTCTTAAAAGGCGCTTATAAATAAAATGTATTATTATTATTATAGAATGGGAGACATTAACATAGATTTTAAAAAAATGTTTCTTTATTTGGGGGATGCGGGGGGGACAAGTGTCTACTATTATTCATAAAATTATGAAAAATGACATACACACACAAACACACAACGGGAATGAAGCTAGACTGATAAAGAGCAAAAGCGCAAAATGCTCTGGTAACTTAACTTTAAAGCGGGCATTTACAAAAAAAAAAAAAGGCCAAAGAAAACTAAGTACACTCAGCGGTTGGCTTTGAATTTCGACTTTCCATTCAAACTGACCTGAAAATCTTGTCAACTTCATACAAGAACAACGTGACAGGAAACATTCGGTCAAAGTCGGTGGCGCGTTGTTGCACACTTTATGGCCTCTTCTCTCCACTCAGAATGATCGCGAGGATTTTTTTCTGCATGTTGCTGATGCTTCCTCAACAAAGACGTATGTTCTGTTCTAACTCTTTTTAAGAATCAGTTCTCGTCGGTGAATTGTAGGAAGAAATTATACCATGGTATTGCGGCTACCATGTTGCAAGACAACTGAATTCCGGTCAACCACTGTTCTTTTCATGTTTTTTTCTGTAGAGCCTCTTAACTCTTTGCTAAAAAAAAAACCTAAAAGATTCTGATCCAGTTCACGCTCAAAGGCCAAAGCCCTGGCTAACAAGAAAGTTGCAATTTTGTTAGCAAGTATGTTGAAGTGCTGGTGTTAAATACTTTAACGGGAAGTAAAAGTACTGTATGGATACTTGTACAACAAAACGACTCTTAATAAAAGTAGAAGCACTGAAGCGGCTAGTTTGGACTATATTTTACAATATGCTAGCATAATAGCATATTTGCATAAGTCATTATTTTAGCTTTTTGGGAAAACAGGAAAAAAAACAGCAAATTCATCAAGCAAGTTGTCTGTCTTTAGTCTTTGCTGACCTGGATGACTGACATTTTTTTACCCAGCAGGCACATTAGTCTTTTTTTTGGGCTATTGGTAAAAATGACATGGGCGATAATGCTATTAGGCTAATGATTTGCGCCTTTTAGCTGACCAATGCACCGTAGTCTATCGCTAACATACAGTGACGCAGCAGTAAAGTTATAATTATGCTCTTTTTTTTTGTTTGTTTGTTTAAAAAAAATACTTCTAAGCCATAAATATCTAACACTAGAGTAAGAAACAGTTTGTGCACCATGTGCCATGTGTCACAGTACAAGGCGTTATTTTCTAATTGTTGCTCAGCATTTATGATTCCACAGGTGCCATGATGTCCAACTACACTCTTACGCAGTGGCCAGCAGAATTAGGTCCACTGCATCAAGGAGACCCGGTCCACCTTCTGTGCTCGGTGCTCTTTGACCAGAAGAATGACACGTGTGCGGGACGACACAGCGTGCACTGGCTGAAAGTCGGATCCCATTCGGGCCTCAGCCATGCCGATGGAAAGACAAATGAGGAATGCGACGAGATGAGTCCTAAACGATGCATCTACAAGCTCTTCATCAATGTCAGCGAGTCGGATGGCGCCACCTACTACTGCGCTCTACAGGTCTGTGGGAACTTCATGTTTGCAAATGGAACAAAACTGGACTTGCTTGGTAAGTACTCTTTACCCTTGGTAACTTTTGCCGGATGTCAGATTGTCGAGCACATGCACTGTGACTTAAGCTGTAACTTATTTTAACTGGTTTGTGAGTTGATGTAGGACTCACACATTTTTTTTTTCGCAATATTGGGATTTCGAGTTGATGAACCTCAAATGGATAATGGATGGATAGATAGATAGATAGATAGATAGATAGATAGATAGATAGATAGATAGATAGATAGATAGATAGATAGATAGATAGATAGATAGATAGATAGATAGATAGATACTATGGATTGATACTATAGCGGATGGATTGTTGGATGGATGGATGGTGGATAGAAACTAATTGGATGAATGGGCAAATAGATGAA
>CAAKHF010008621.1:10015-20459 GCA_901007745.1 Hippocampus kuda
TTGTGTTGACAAATTTGTTGGTGGCCCTGGGTGAATTAAAAAAAAAAAAAAAAAAAACCTTGAGGAAAAAGGTGATTCTTGCCTCAAGATCAACGGAAGGTGCGGGTAAGTGGCTTTGGACGGTCAGTCTTTTGTGATTTTTAAACAGAGACAACACATATAACGAGCACGTTCTGCTTCACCCAAATGAAAACAAAAACACAACCCCAAAAGTAACCCCAACATATATGTTGGATGGTAATAGAATAAGTTACAGTCAAATAACCTGTCGAACCCGTGAGGAACACCATAGAGCAGAAGAACATTGCTTCATGACTCTTATGACGATCATTCGTCATTCGACTGAAAAACCCAAACCGACGACGTGTGCACTCAAGCACTTATACATCAGTCCGCCAATGAAATAGCCGAATAAACTGAATCAAATAGGTTTACCGGTATGACAGCGTGTTCAGTGAACTGTTGGAATGTGAACATAGAGCATCTTTCACCACCATGGCAGGTTAATTACCATGATCAGTCACACTAATATATACCCATGTAACTCGACCTCACACTTTTCTGCACGTTGCTGTAATCATCAAGGCGTCTGGCGGTGGGGTGGGGGGGGGGGGCTAAATTTAGGTCACAAATGTGGATTTCATGTCAAGTGTCACACTCAGAAATCACATGAAACTCCAGCTACCTAGAACAGGAAACACTTTGAAGAACAATGGACAGGAGGATTTTCAGTGTTGCTACTTGACTATTTTGTGGACACACAAAGCTGAATGAGCAATATCTATTTGACTTTAGTCTCTCCTGGCAAGAAATAGCAATCATGTAGTCATTCACACAGTTGGTTGTTGTGCAATTGGCGTGGGATTTATTTGCACCCAAGGTCACATTCACATTTGCTTTGCGAGTTTTAGTTTTATCTACTCACACAACGGCATGCTACTACTATACAGTATGTATGTCTTTGAAGGTCTGTAAAAAAAACAAAAAAAAAACACCAACTCCATCCTGAACAAGGCCCAGCAGAGGATGCACTTCCTGAGGTTGCTGAGGAAGCACCGCCTGGCACAGGAGGTGCTAAGACAGTTCTACACACGAGTCATTGAATCAATCCTGTGTTCTTCCATCACATTTTGGTTTGGGGGCCGCCACAAAAAAGGACAAAATCCGACTGCAACGGACAGTTAGGACTGCGAAAAAAATCATTGGCACCACCCTACCCACTCTTGACGACTTGCACACCGCAAGAACCAAGACAAGGGCACGGAAAATCCTACTGGATCCCCCACATCCTGCCCGCCACCTTTTCCAGCTACTCGGGCTAACCCTTCTTCACCCTCAGGCAAGCGCTACCGATCCATGCGCACCAAATCCAGCAGATTCAAACAGCTTCTTCCCTCTCGCCATTAACTCCGTAAACAGTCACCCAAATCTACCTGTATAATGGCTCTTTGCAATTTTTTCCTCACCCCTGTGGAACAGCATTACTGCAATAATCATTGTGGCTCCATCTCTGTGCTTACTTGAACCATTGTCACTGATCTCTATTCCACAGCACCAGACACTTTAAAGTGCTCAAGAACATCTGTACAATTGCAGTTAAACTTTTTCTCCAAATATTTCTCCTGGTCATTTTAAAATGGCGCAATGATTATCTGCACCAACTGCACAACTGTCGTTGTATTGTATTCTACCACTGATCACTTTAGCTCTGCTTGATACTTTGCACGTTTTCTCACAGCTGTCATTGGGTGGTACTACCACACAACGGAATGTCTTTCCATACTTATTCTTCATGTCCTTGTTTATCGTAGTTGCTTGTTATTGATGATACTAGTGTAGTGAGACAAATTCCTTATGTGTTCTACATACTTGGCCAATAAAGGTGATTCTGATTCTGATTACGGAATAAACTGACAGCATATAAATGCTACTAATATCGTCACGGGTGTTTTTGTAAGATTAAAATCATAAGTCCTCTAGCTCCCGTGGCTTGCTCCTTAATGAAATAAGAATGTCTTCTTTTATGTGCTGTTTCAGGTAAGTGTAAGCTACTCCCATCACCTCATTTATGAAAGTGCACTGCAATGTCTCTTCAAACGGCCACAACAAGCATCTGTGCAAAGAAGAAAGGTGATTTGTTTGTGTTCATATGTTTATGTGTGTTGCTTTTACCGACCCACACCCAAAAAACCCAGCAGGTTGGCAAGGGCCAGCCAGGCAAGGCAAGGCACATTAGTTTATACTATATATGTTATGTTATGTGTTGTATTTATTATTTCATTTTATGTTTACTGTTTTGTAAAGCGCTTTGTTACAGCTGCAGCTGTTGTGAAAGCGCTATATATATCAGGATGTATTGTATACAGTATATGAAAACATATTTCCAACATCGGGCATTTCACAGTGCTTGACAAATAAATGAAGAAAAAAACACCACAAAATGTTAATCAATACAATCAATAAAAAAATGAATCATGACTTCAAGTAAAAAACAAGAGTACAGGTAGAACACTTGTAGTTGTAACATATTTTTGCCTGGACTTTCAGTCAACATTGTCAGAGTAAGGGCCTTTCTCACGTCACCAGGGAGACTCAATCAAAATCAATCAAGACCTTTAATTACCCAGAAAATAAACACCTATTGAGACACAGGATGCTGTCCAAGAACAAGAGGCACAATAAACCTGAAAAAAATGTTTAGTGTTGCCTTTGGGCACCAGCAGAAGTCCAGCCCCTGAGGCTCTCAGGGTCCAGGATTGGGACCAAAACGTGTACAACTGTAAATGGCTACAAGCCCATGGAGAAACTGACACACAAGTGAAACTGTTTATTGTGTTGATTCTCTGAGTGACCGCAAGATGCAGAGACCGGAGGTGAGGAAGGATTTGGTAGTACTACCTGGTTCTAGTCAGGACCTGAGTAGCCGTGTTGTAAATATGCAGCAGATGTCTGCACCAGCAGTGACGCAGACATTCGCTCTACAATGCAGACAACATGTTTTATAGTATTCTAAAATACATTGTATGCTTGTTGTGAATGATCAAAAACATGTTCGCCACTCAAGTTGCATTGTACGGTTTGCCATGCCAAGAATGGGTTTCATCCATTACATCAGTCACGGCACAGTTGCTGCATAGGGATATTACACACAATATTGCCATAACATTAGATCATGAGAATTCTTGCTCGACTAATGTTGGTGTTGGCGTACAACCTACCTTTGGGCACAATGACACCTCCGCTTCGATGTGTCCTCAGCCATGGTTGGGAAAATATGCCTGAATTGGTCACACTCTATTTGGCCCACCGCGGTGTGGATGATGAGGCCCGAACATGTGGACGAGCCATTGACAGCATGCAAGCCAAGCCAATGTCTGACTGCAATCGTCAATGGGGAAGGGTCGCGGCTCGGGGAGCTGGGACCAAACGATTCTGGCGGCCCTCGCGCACAAAACGAGCCATTCTGCCACTCAGTTTTCAAATGAATGAAGAAGGGCCAGAGGAGAGCATGCAATCAATATGCCTGCCTGTCTGGACAATCTCTTTACTTGATGCCAATGTATGAGACCAGTGGTTATCTGTGCCCTTTCCTCAGCCCAATCGGTACATTTTGCTTATGCTTTGCTGCTCAACAGCATCCTCAACAAACCACTCTCCTATTTCATTTTCCTTCCATTTCCTTTGCACGCCTCTTGCAACACACCAATGCACAGCCACGGGGAGGAAATAATGCTGAAAAACGAATTTCTGCTAAGGGTGCCTAAGAGGCCACCATTATTGTCATTATATTTGTCCAAAGCTGTAAACTGCAATAATCCAAAATATCTACTCACAGTCAGTATCCAAGATTTGAGTGACTTGAGATCTGCATGATAGGAAAACCAAAACCACTCCCATGTAATGCAACCACATTACATTGGGATCAAATATTTTTTACATTGAGAGTTAAGATACAAAGACATTTAGATAAGTAATTTGCAGTAATTGATTTTTGTGCCTACGATTTTTTTTAATGAAGTTTGTGCATTGACTTGTACACAAAGAAAAAATATATATAAATACATATTAACTCTTTAACTCCACAAGACTTACTTGTACATCTTTTTAAAATTAAGCCCCGCCTACCAAAGACGTACTTGTATGTCTAAGTCTTTTTTTTTTGCATCATCGAGAGGAGGAGGGGATGATGCAATCTGTGAATGAGAATAAGCCGTTTGTATTGTAAATCATGTAAAAAAGTGACCAGTAGGTGGTAGTGGTGCCTCACGTGCTTGAAATGCATGCTTTTACATAAAGCTCTTTTTTCTCCGTTTTTTGCCCAGGAATCGCCATTTTCATGAAACTTAGCCATTTTGTAATGCCGATTGCTGAAGAATGGAAAAAGATGGAAACAATATTTTTTTTTCCAAACTTTGTTTTGGTAGGCTCCATGTTTATATAGCATTAGAACCAAATATTCTGTGGGCCTTGCAAGATCAGTCAAAATCCAGTAAAACGCTGGGATTGAGGGGGTTGCCCCAGTGAAAATGGCTGGGATTGAATGAGTTACGTGTGAACATGTCAGTGGCATGCTTTGAGTGACAGATGGACTACTAACGTGGAAATGAAAGGTACCGGTCAAAGAGGACGCTCAAGGTGTGCACATTGAAATCAAGGTGGGTGGTTTGACATGTCTCTGTTCCAACTGCGTGCCCTTTGATGTACGTTTAATGTGTTTCTGTTGCTCAAAGTGTAAAGCCGACAGTGAAACGAAAGGTTAGCCTATGCCACTCGGCAGGGTCATGGTGTCTTTGTCTGGGGAGTTGTAATTACTGCCCAGTGGACTACAAGAGGGTGGGAACAGGCCATGATTTAATCTTCCTTTCTATTTGCAAAAATAAATCTGCCCCAAGGGGATTGAGAGGCTTTTTTTGAGGTCATTCAGTTTAGTATCTTTGGAATCAAACGAGTGCCTCTAACAAGGAGTCGGTGAGATCAATGCTGGCTTCAACTGCAATATTTGCTCTCTTTTTTTCTTACTTTCATCTGTCAAAGCTTGATCCTTATCGGGCGGTGTTGAGGGACTACACATTGACGAGCGATATTTAATTTGGATTTCAAGATGATGATTGTGGAGTGCAGACTGTTTATTTTGGGATGCTGGCAACAAGCACGCGCTGCGGATTGCAGCTGCTGTTTCAGACAGTGTGTCAGAGGGTGAGATTTTGATAAAGTGCTGCATCTGCTGCTGGAACACAGTTGTTGTGCATTTGGGATAGCTCGGCGTGTCAACACGTCTTAAAGGAAAACACATGAAACACTGTTTGCACCTTGTCAGCAGGTGTAGGGATGGAGGTTGGTGAACATGCTCCCCGAGTGTGTACACTGTGTGTGTTTATTCTGTACTCACAGTCGGCCTGTGCACAGATGAGGCAGGAGGCGGTGCTGTTAAAGAAGGTGAGAAGGCTCGCTATAGCCAGACTGACATCCATGTTGGTTGGCCTCATGTCTAGAGTGGTGAAGCGAGGGAACTGGACCTTTAGAATGTCTTCTGGAGCCACCTTGACGTACGGCACCTGCACAGAGACAAGGATGTCAGAAGTACAATTTATGGCAAATTTTTACCATACATCACTTGGTCGAGGAGGCCTGAGGACGACATGGAACGTGAATTTTAGCAGGAGCTTAAAAGTTTGAAAAATCAAAGGCAAGTTATTTTGAATTTCCATTATCCATGGTGTGCTGTGCAGAGTTGATCACCTAATCCGAGGACATGATTTGTAAGTCCTCACAGTTTACCATCAATTATCTGAGAAGTAGCCGCCGCAACCTTTATTTCCACCGGCTTCAAATTAGCTGACCATTCCACTTCTGACAGCATTTTTCACAGAAGCCCGAGGAGCACTACCCTCAATCTGAATTTGAAACCAGTCAAACCACTTCTGGCATTTCTGCGACCGATGTCTGAGGCGTAGTATGCTCGACCCGGATTGGAACCATGTCAAATCATGGCGAACCATCCCACTTCTGACACCACTTGTCAGGGAGGTCAGAGGAGTCCCATGCTCATTTCTGACACGATCCGATCGCTGTCTGAGGATTAGGACCATCAACCTTTATTTCAACTGGCTTCAAATAAAGGCTGACTATCTCACTTCTGACACCGATACGATGAGAAGCCCTTAGGAGGAGCCAACCGTCAAACGTCTGACACCATTGGGAGGAGTAATGCCCTCAAGTCTTGGGTAGAGTTGAATCGAAAACAGTTGAATAGAATTGCATAGCATCAGCTAAGCTCACCATTGCATTTTAAAGAAAAGTCTGAGGTTAGTACCTCTGCAAGCCAAATTTGACTTCAGGCTGAAACCGACATCTCACTTCTGACACTCGACAAAACACACTCCCGCACAAACATACAAAATTGCCAACGTGTACGACGGAAAACGTCAAAAAGCCGTACGGCGTCAGACAGAAACATTGTGCGTGCGCCTGTGAGTGTATGTTTTTCTTTTGCGAGCCAAAGAAAACCCAAGGCTCTACGGAGCTGCAGACGCATACTCAGAACACACAATTTTCGTGGGTGACTAAGATACTAAAATCTCTGTATGGATCACAGCATTTGTTTTCATACCACCCACAAGAACAAGCTCTTGTCAGACAGCATTTATTTGAACGCCTCCTCAGCCACTGTTTTAAAACATTTTCCAACAAGAACTCTACGAATCAGCTCGGCAGTTTAATTTCGGGTGCTATGACAATGACATAAATAGCAGCACATATAATAGCTGGCGCTGATAACATTTTATAGGTATAACGAGAAAAATTGTGGGGAAATCAATGGTCTGCTTGCATTTGAAACTTTTACAGAACTTGTTTATCACAGAAAATTGGAAAAGGACTGTCTGCTGAGAGATTATTACATTCATATAATTTTGTGGTTGCTAATTGTGTCCAAAACCCTCACTGGAAATCCGGTCTAGTGGTATTCAGAGAAAAGGACATCAATTCATTCGTGGGAGAAGTGTACAGTGTTTCCTGTGTTATCAAAAATTAGACGCAGAGGGTAAGAAAAGAAAAGTCAGCCAAGCCTTCTGTGAGAATCAATATATACATTTCTCCCGTCCACTTCAGTAGGCAGGGACCGGCAATCTTCAGATTGATTACCCTTCTTCCCAGTGTTGCTTCGATGTAGCATTACAAATATCTGTATTCCAGCGTGGCCTGCAAAAAAATCCAAACAACCCCATTTGTATGAAAAAGTATTTCACACACAGGCTGATTTCGACTGCCGGTGAGCAGATACGTGACGCAGAACTGTTAACGTTAAATGCCTCTCAGGGTCACACGATCCAAAATTCTCGGTGCCAAAGTGCTTCTAAACCATGACGTCAGACTGTTAAACTGCAAAGCCAATAAAGGGTCGACTAGGGCAACGCCTCTACGAGACATACTGGACCAGCAATGTATCTTTATCACAACAACAATTTGTGCAACAAATCCTCCATCCTGCATCACATTGCATCGCAGGCTTGCATGCATTTCCCCTGAATGAAATTAGCGCCTGATCATGTGACCGGAGAGTCACGACCAAGGTTGACTCTCAGGCCTGAGTGGGGAAATGGGGTGAGAACAAGTAGCAGGTGTTGGGTCAGTCAGCGGGCCAGGCATTTAGGTGGAGCCCGGTGGGGCTTGAAGGGTAAACTGGAGGACATGCTGGGTCTGAGAGGAGCAACAGGGAAAGGGAGCCTCTTTATCACGGAAGATTGCCTGTCTGTGCTCTTCTCATTGGCCATACATTGCCTTCCTCCTCGTCACCTTACTCCCTTGATTGGTTTTCAATCCTTGCCCATTGTTGTGTAATGGAGTCCCTTGGTGTCTGGATGGATGGAGGTGCAGCCAGCAGTGACAGGCCCCGATGGAACGCTCAAACCTGGGCGAGAAAGAGCCCTACGCCTGGATAATAGTTGTACAGCATGCAGGGGAACTGAGCCCATTTTTGGGACGAAGTTCTGATTGTTCCAATTGGATTTGTCCAATTTCGCACTTCCCTTTTCTCAGTTCTGTCACTTTTTCTCGTAACTCGTTTCACCCCGGCGTGTTCCACTGTTTACCTGTCTAATTTCTCAGAACTTGGTCCTGGCGTTACCTTTGTTAATGGAAAAAGATACTTCCTATCGGGGATGGGCAGAGAAATAATTAATTGGTCGTTAAGAATTTGGTCAATTGTGTGGAATTGATTGTTGATTAATTGTGTCTTGAAGCAATCATGGGAAAATAGATAGCACTGCCTGGCTGCACCGTGCCGAGGTGCTGTTGAAGCAGTCGCAACTGGTGAGCCAACTAAATAAGAAAGAGAGGATGTTTTTTCGGTTCACTGCTAAATTTTTTCCTCTGGCCCGTGTTAATGAAATGGTGTGTTGAATTTACTCCGTTTTATTTCGTCGAATGGTTTCACAATATGAAATCAACTGGATCCAGACACAGTTTCTCAGTAGACTTCCAATCGAAATCTATATCCAGATGATTCTAACATGTGCAGCCACTTGACAAAATCCAACATAGCATTTTTTTCTTCAGTGTAAAAAAAGGAACCAATGGAAAAAGAATCAATCAGGTCTTAATCAACCCAAATCAGATGGCAAGTACCATGACGTCACACATCAGAACCTGAGCAATCCGTATTGAAGATACCAGCATGGAAGCAGGAGTTAAGCACATTCAAGGACATTCACTTCCTATTATGTTAATATTCAAAACATGTATATTAATGGATGAAATGAGCGCAAAGTTCTCCAATGAAGATCAAGGAAATATTGTCTGATAATAATGCATTATATAATCTCCCAAAAAGTAAATAAAAAAGCGTTACAAGTAATCAAATTCGGGAAACCACACAGCCCACTTTAATTTGTACTTCTATAGAAACTTTAGGGAATACTATATCTCAACATATCGACCCCTCGTGTCGGCAATCAAAGCAATACTATGAATTGATCACTGAAGAGTAGCCATGCAATGTTTTGACTCAGAGGTGCTCCGAAGACAGAAAATCGGTGTACCGCATGAAGAACAGCAAGCTGTCAAGCCATTTGAGTCACCTGCCGCACTTCTTGTCTGCAACCAACAGCTCGTATAATTCACCCGTATTGGTCGATTAATCTGAACACTAAAAGCAAGAAAATCTTTCCCGGCATACCCAGCAGGGTGATGCTTTTAAGGCAACGCAAGAAGCTTCCCGTGAGGATTGCAAAGAAGCATGCAACGGAAATAAATGAATGAATAAGTAAATGAGCTATTTTCCTCAAAATGGGTATTCCTTTATGTGACTCCTGTAGATGTATCAAATTTGATAATCCTGAATGAATGGGCGAAATCAGCCTTTTAATACATGGTAAAAGTCATTAGTATTTATTGTTTTATTTATTTTGGTGATACATTTATTTTTGTGAGTATGCTTGATACTATCAACTTCTTGCCCAGGTGTGATTGCCGATAATTTGCCACTAGAAAATATCTGTTAACTCTCCTACCCTGCACCAGATGTCAGTCGATGTGATACCCACTGCTCAAAATGTCACAAAAAAACAAAAACAAAAAAACAAAAATTAAAAGGTAGAGCATATATGCACATCCATCCATCCATTTTCCGATTTCCATTATTCTCACAAGGGTCGCGGGGGATGCTGGAGCCCATCCCAGAGACCTTCGGGCAGTAGGCGGGGGGACACCCTGAACCGGTTGCCAGCCAATCGCAGGGCACACAGGCACACAACCATCCATGCTCACACTCACAACTAGGGGCAATTTTGAGTGTCCAATCAGCCTGCCGTGCATGTTTTTGGAAGATGGGAGGAAACTGGAGTACCTGGAGAAAACCCACGCAGGCACGGGAAGAACATACCGGAGCTGGAATCAAACCCGATACCTGTGCACTGTGAGGTCATTGCGCTAACCACTCTTCAACTGGGCCGCCTGAGCATATATTTAATGCTTTAAATTAGATGAAATTGCAGGTTGAAGTAAAATAACAATATAAGTCAAGTGTATCACCGTTCCTCATCATTCAAGTTGCAAGAGGGGTTAAAGAGTGCTTTGCTGTTTGTCACGTCTGACCATTAGGCTTGTTTACTTCTGCTTTCACTGCCAAGCCAATGTTCATATATTACTGAACGTTTACAGTTCATAAATGTTTCAGAATGGTGGCAGTTTGGACTCTGAAACACATGATTCAGAATATAGTTGATCTCAATGCGGGTAAAAATGCCACACAAAATCGAGGTAGCACTGTATCTTCTTATTACGTGGGAATAGAAATTGAAGTACAGTGGTACCTCAGTTTACGCACATAATTGGTTCCCAGAAAGTGTGTGTAAGGCGAAAAGTTCTTATTCTGAACATTTATTTCCCATAAGAAACCATTAAAATGAGAATAATCCGTTCCCAGGTCCCCATAAAAAATAATTTT
>CAAKHF010008622.1:0-16788 GCA_901007745.1 Hippocampus kuda
AAGATACTTAAACTCCTCCACTTGGGGCAAGATCTCCTCCCCGACCCGGAGAGGGCACTCTACCCTTTTCCGACTGAGGACCATGGTTTCAGATTTGGAGGTGCTGATCTTCATCCCAACCTCGATCGTATTTCCATCTAGATATATTAAACAGTTCACGACAGAGCACTGTTTGCTTGAAGCCACTCACTTTTCGAAGGAGCAAATGTTTTGGAACATGTGACTGATGGGTGGTCGTAGTTGCTCAGGTGTTGCCTTTTAGATTGATTGTTTAAACATCAGATGTTAATCCTTTTTGGTTTTCGGTTTCACCTGCGAAAACTGCATTTGCTGTTTTGGCCTTCTCAAACTACACAATTTTTTTGTCATTCACACCGGTTTATATTATTAAATATTATTCTGTATCTTGGACTGGACAAGATGCAACGTGACAAATCCGTCACTGGCCGGACCTCGCCGAATTGTTGCGTGCTTCTGTCAAGATTGATTCCATCGGCAGAGATCTATCGGGGAGGCTGGACAAGCAGCTCTCAAAGTCATGTCGACGGAGGCATTATGCATGTTGAAATTTTCGACCCATGCCTGGATGGTAAGGAGAGTGCAGTATGGACTGTTTATTCTCCCAAAAGAACTGGGGTCACAAACATATATAATGACATCATGTTTGCTATTCAGCTACTCGTTTTACAGTTAGAAAACGTAGCATGAGTTGAAATGTTCCGTATACTTTCCAATATTTCCCCTTTTGTTCACTTTTTAAATATTGTACACCACATTGTGATTGTGTACGCCACTGATCTAAGATAAGATAAGAAAACCTTTATTAGTCTCACAATGGAGAAATTCCCAATTCACAGCAGCAAAGTTATGAAAGGAAGAAGTAGAACAACAAAATATAGGAACTGCTGGAAAGGCAGCCACTCTCGCGGTGCCATTTTGAAGTCAAAATAACAAAAATAACACAACACAACACATAGGACACAAGACAGTCGTGCAATCTTCACCACTTTTCTGCATACTTTTGCATATGACGTCATCTCTCGTCATAAGTAGAAGGTCACTGTCTTCCAATTGGTCAGCGCCGATGAGTTGTACTGCTTGCTTCTGAGTGGAGTTATGTGATTGCTACAAGCAAAATGCGGGACAATCAAAGCATTGTTAGGTGATGCAACATTTGGAGCGTTGTCTGCATGTTGGGTTTCACCCTTTGTTTTACAATGCACTCATTTCCATGGCAACACACAGGAAACACCTGACAGTACATGGTACGTTAATAATGTCATATATCATATCATACAGGAGACATACTGTTTGTTTATTAACTGAAGCCAGAGCTTCTTGGCAAGTGCTTTTACTGAAATATTCGGTTTTTCGTACAATTCACGAGAAAGAACTTTAAGAACTTGGTGCTGATTGGCCTGCTGCCCAATCTTCATTGTTGAATCCTTCGAGTGAACACTGGCCTAAGTAGAGCTAGCTAGGGACAAGTGAGACCGTTCATATGCTTTCTCTCTCTCTCAGTGTATTTCCCTCATGCACTCTCTCTCTCTCTCTCTTTGTCTCTCTCTCTCACACACATACAGGCATACGCACACTCAGACTTCAAGGCACTGGGATTACAGGATTATGGAAAGGAGAAGTGAAGATTCCTGTTTTGGAGCTCTGGTGAGGCTTAAGTTTCCGAACGGCACATTTCATGGAGGAAAACTCCCAAGAGGAGATGGTGCTCAAAGTGTCAATCCTACATTAGCCTCAGCTCAGGGTAAACACAAGGATTCCATGGCCCATAAAATTGTTTATGTGTGCGTGTGTGTGTGTGTTTTTAGACCTTACTGAATAGAATAAGCACAGCAATGACTGCCATTTTAAGTGTAATAATGCACACATTTAGATTGATGTCCAATCAATGTAGAGCAGCGCGGCGTTCGACTGGTTAGCACGTCGGCCTCACAGTGTAGAGGTGCAGCGTTCGAGTCTGGCTGCGGCCTTCCTGTCTGGAGTTTGCACGTTCTGTCTGCGTCTGTGTGAGTTTTCTCCAAGGACTGGTTTCCTCCCACATTCCACAAACATACATGGCAGGTTAATGGAACACACTAAATTGTCCCTAGGTGTGATTGTGAGCGCGGGTGGTAGTCAATGTGTGCCCTACGATTGGCTGGCAACCAGTTCAGGGTGTACCCCGCCTACTGCCCGAAAATGGCTGGGATAAGCTCCACCCTCGTGAGGAAAAAGCGGATCAGAAAATGAATGAATGAATAAGAACAACCCATTGGCTCAGACTGAACATGTTCAGCAAAAGATGAATGACAAAGTAAGATAAATCTGAATCTTTTGGAAAAAAGCTCCTCAATTGCATAACCAGACTGTGTTTTTTGAAATGTGATTGATAAAAGAATAAAAATACAATGTGATGTCATCTGTCCAGAATCAAGCCAAAAAAAGACTGTATAACCTTGGTTGTATCCTTTCCGTAAACGTGTTCGCAAACAGTCATGCTCAAAGACTGAGGTTCCTACTATAATGAATGAAAATGGAGTTAATCCATTCCAACCCCATTTTTTTTTATTATGGTGGCATGGTGATCGACTGGTTAGCACATCCGCCTCACAGTGCAGAGGTACAGGGTTCGATTCTGGCTCCAGCCTTCCTGTGTGGAGTTTCCATGTTCTCTCGTGCCCATGTGGGTTTTCTCTGGGTACTCTGGTTTCCTGCTATGGCCACAAAGGTTCATGAAAGAAAAAGTATGCTGAATATTTAATGTGCATTTAACACCACTGAAGCTTCAAATGAACATCCATCAATGGACAACATTTGATTCTGTAGCTAGTGGAGTGGAGTAGAGATGATCCTGACTTCAGGATTTGGTATGACGTGTACCAGCCTGTCAGCCACAGTTTACTATCGATGCAATATGGGTCAGAACAACCAGCTGTTCTGCACGGTGACACATTTTCGTCTGGCAAGTGTGGACTACAGAGGATCTCTTCCACTGCAGGATAGCCTCATGAGCAGCAATGCATATTATAATGGGACCATGGGTGCAAGACAGTCCCATTTTACCATCGCAGCTCAGTCGAGCCCTCGGGCTCCCTCACATCTGTGTACTGTCTGACCCAGCGACAGCCAGCTGCTCCCTCTTATTATTCCCCCTAATGGATGGATCCGTTTCCCTCTGACCTCATCCTTCCTCCTTACCCCTCATCCGCCCCCACTTATTTCTTCCACCAGTGAGGCACTGGGTAGTCACCACATGACTGGGCAGTCACCCCCTAATCTTATTCCTTACGTGGCATACAGATGTAGTGATTTCTGTTGCTTTATAAAACATTCATCCATCCATTATCTGAGGCACTTATCCTCACGAGGGTCGCGGGCGGCGTGCTGGAGGCTATTCCAGCAGTCTTTGGGCAGTAGGCGGGCTCTTTATAATACATACATTCTTAAATATCATCCATCCATTTTCCGATCCGCTTAGGGTCGTGGGGGGTGCTGGGGCCTATCCCAGCTGTCTTTGGGCAGTAGGCGGGGGACACCCTGAACCGGTTGCCAGCCAATCGCAGGGCACACAGAGAAAAACAACCATCCGCGCTCACACTCACACCTAGGGACAATTTAGAGTGTTCAATCAGCCTGCCATGCATGTTTTTGGAATATGGGAGGAAACCGGAGTACCCGGAGAAAACCCACACAGGCCCGGGGAGAACATGCAAACTCCAGACAGGGAGGCTGGAGCTGGAATTGAACCCAGTACCTCCGCACTGTGAGGTCGACGCGCTAACCACTTGTTTACCGGGCCGCCAATTCTTACATATCTCCATCCATTTATTTAACTCGTTCATCTGTTTTCAACAATCTCCTGACAAAAATGTTTTGTGTCTTATCTTATGAGCACATTGGCGATACTGTGGGCCTACCATGTTGGTAGTTCGTAATGTAGTTCAATAAATTATCTTGACAATGCACAGTTGACACCTTTATCTGTTTTTTTACCCATTCAAATGTCAACTAAAAGGAAGACGTAAAAAAGGAGTCTCCTCAGATCTCCCCACCTGTGTTTATTGCTGAGTCAACAGAAGCTGCTGTGATGTGAAGACAGCTTGCTGGTTGGTCTTTGGAATTGAATTTCAAGATCTTGGCTCTTTGGAGTTTACCACAGAAGGCATCAATAGCTCAGCGTCTCCCAAGTATGTGCTCAGTTGAATCAATATTATATCTATAGATGGGTTTTCAACAAAGCCACATGCTTTCCGGAGAAAAAAAATACATAGACCACATATTGGATACAGGACTGGCTGAGAGCTCGCCTACTCCCATCTCATTGTGTTTCCTCGATGTTCCTCAAGTTTGTTCTTCTTATGTCTTCTGTGATTATTATTACACTACAAAAACATGTTCTTTGGTATCCTCGGGGTCAATTTATATCGGACAAAAATATATGGAAAGGTTTAGAATAGAAATTACAGGCAAAAGTAAAGCAGAGATTTCATGAATGTCCTTTGCAGTCCGACAGAAGCAAAAAAAAAAGAAGCATTTATCTAATATGGGTCTGATGACTTCAGAGAGATATAAATATCAGTGATGCATACTCAGAAATGCTTTTATGCACATGAGTGACAATGCAGAAGGACCGTGATATGGAGGAGAGAGAAAAAAGCCAAAATAACAGCCCGGCAGCAAAACATTTGGTTGCCGAGCAACGGGGCTTCAAGCAATGGCAGTACTGAGTTATGAGGAGTGGGGTTCCATGACTTCCCAGATCTGGTGTTTGAGCTTGCGGTGGGGGTGTGCGGGAGTGGTGGCTGGGGTGTTGTGGACGGAGAAATGTCTCCACCTGTCCGGATTTGTCAGGGCGAGTGAACAATGACACTGGCTGCAACATAGTCTTGGTCTCTTGGGGCCCCAATTCTGGCATATCAGAAGACCCGCCAGACTGGGCTAAGGTTTAAAGATCTCTTGATACTTTTGGGGTCCAGACACTTAGCAAAATATAAACATCGTTAGTCAACAGCACAATTGCCCAAAAGATTTTTGGGGGAAAAAAACAATTAAATGGAAGTCAACTTTTGCAATGACCTGGATGCTGAAGAATCTACATAGATATAAAGAACTGGTAAAAAATTTAGCCAAGCACATTTATATTTTTTACCGCTGTTATGACAGTAAGTTGAATTTGTCAAAGCCAGTAAGATGCATGCAGATGAGCACGAATGAGCCTGCAGAAAACTTATGAAGGGAAAAGTAAATACTGTTGATTTTGACAGCCCCCCCCCCCCCATCCCTGCGGCAATGAATGCTTTTCACATGCAGCAATTGGCGGCTCGATTTATATTGTATCCGATGCAGTAAAACAACATGTCCTGTTGAATAAAACTGTGAAATAAATGAAAAAAAATGTATGTTATAAAATATGTAATTACTATATAGTTTGTTTTTGTTTTGTTTTTTGTCGATAGTAGTGCTTTTAAACTGGCAATTTAAAAGCAATGAAAAAAACAACAATGGTGAAGTGGACGTGCTAACCAGTCAGCCACTATGCCACCATTTTTAAACTTTTTTCGATAATGAGGTTGTCGAAAATGGTAGATCATAGGTGATCATTTTTATTTTCATACTGCCGAATTTGCAAAACCTTACATGAATTTTATCAATCAATCTAATCCTGTTAAACAAAGGATAACAGAACACTGCAAATTTAAATATGTAGGAAACACGTATAAACATTTCAGGCCACTTGCAGTATCAATTATATGTTGAAAAAGATATGCTGGCAAACAGTTTGAGGTAAAGCATCTCATTGCCTAAATTTCAAGTAAAACTGGACAAGTAAATTAAGCATACCATTCAAGTAAATCAGAACGGGTGGAGTTTGCACATTTCAAGAAAAAAAGGGATTTTTTTTGTGCCTCTTCGAGTAACATCTCGGCAGCCACATCGACGAGTAACTCGTTGACTGTGCTCAGTTTGGTTATTCTGCGAGTGATGGCCATCGGCCTCAGTAAATGGATGAAGGATTCTTGTTTCATTTGGCTTTTTATCGAAGCCACACTCTCATAACATGTGAGACAAAACAGTTTTGAAGAATACAAACCTACATTCATTTTTAAAAACACTCTTTTCCAAGTAAACCTGCAAACTTTGAAACATGCAATGCCGTGTTCCCCCTCAAACCTGCAAATCACTTTTGGCCATCAAACTGCTTGATTAGCTCATTAAAGTCACATGATCAGAAGAGGGACTGAACTGCATGTAGCCCTAAAGGTGATGGTGCACATACCGTATCCAAGGGCAAATGACCGTGGGTCCACACGAGACCTTGACTCAGTCCAAATCTAGACCGCGATCTGCCATTTGAATATGCCCACACTAGATATTATCATACACATACTGTAAAATACAAATATGACTGCTTGATCGTTCCCCCCTCACTGTCATTTGGGGAATGTAGTTCAAGTCTAACATGTGTTTCTTGCTTCCGCTAACCCTCCAAATAATGAGCATGACTTAACAGCACTGATGGTGTTTGTGCTACGTTCGTATGTTGGAAGGAATTACATGAGCGAGATTTGAAATACTTTGGTGAAGTGGTCCGTCTTGTGTGTGTGAACGTTTGCTTTAACAAGCCTGTGCTTTTTACAGGTAAAAACACGTGCACATGGGTAATTTTGCTGGGCACACCTGCAGTCTCTCATGGAAGATCTGTATCCAAAAGAGAGATAAAGATCCGACGTTTAAACCCTGTCATAAAAAGTATTCATCTAATATTGTTTATTATTGTGTATTTAGTTTGCAGTTATGTAGAATTCCACTGCATCAGATTGAAAGGTGAAAATAGAAACATAACATCGAGTTCACAGTCTTGACACATGGCATACCATCAATATTGCAGCTCCTCCCCATGATTTGGATGACACCAGTGAATGTCACGCATTACGTGAATCGTTTAAGGTCAAATATTGGTTTAGAGCCGCAGAATTGAAGTGTGTTTGCGCATAACACATTGCAAATCCTACCAAAACACAACAAAACAAAAAAACCTCCCACAGGGGTTTTTCAAAATGAATGAGAATAAGATGAAAGACAAATGCATTGTTTGCTCCAGAATTATTTCTGCAATTATGCAGTTGTGTACGAGGTTCGAAATTAACATCCACTAAATGTGAATTAAAATTCATTTTGGTTGATAAAAACTTAACAGACAGTTGAGCCGGTGATGCATGAGGCAGGCACTTTAGGTTGGGCATCAAGTCTCAAGAATTGATTGCCGCCCGATATTGTCCCCGAACTGATCGCATTTAAAATTTCTGGTTCCCCCACTCCTGTGCCTCATCTGCCGACCAGAAGTAAACCAACGAAGTGGCTTAACTTTGATAAACTGCAGTAAGAGTCGCTTTAGTTTCACACTTATGATAAGAGTACAGTATATTGTTCAAAGGAGGTGGCATGATGTGTATAAGCTAATGGAGTGCCGTGTCTGCCCAGCCTGGCGCTCCCTCCCACTCTGACCTCAAGCCAACAGTGCGATGAATTTCAGTGTGAAAGTGAGTCAAACAATGAACTAGGTCTATTGCTGACAACTTAAACAACTAAATGGTGGGTCAACTCAATGCAAAGAAAACAGCTTACATTAGGATATGTATGGAATTTATACCTAGCGAACGTGTGTGTACACATCAGGCACATTGCAAACCAGAGGCAGGCTCCATCCTAGACTGGTCACCAGCCAATCAAATTAGGAAAAAAGAAAAGAAAAACCCCACATGAGATATCTGCAAGCATGAGTACCCAGAAAGCATAGACAGGGTTGAATTTGAACAGTTTTTTGGTAGTGGAATCTGTGTGTGTGTTTGTTGTTTGCATTATGCAGTAGCTTGATCTAAATTACTGTATTACCGTGCACAGATGTTGACAAAAAAAAAAGCTACACAATAAATTGTTCCCTAATCTGCAAATGCAGTTGCTGCACACTACCAGCAAAAAAAAAAACAAACAAACAAACTGTGACCAGGTAAGACTCAGTTGCATCATCAGCATTTATCTTCTTACTTCTTGCCATTTGTGAGAATTTGGATGCCAGCAGGATATCGATCAAGTTCAGCAGGCACAATGCCTCGGACACAGTAACGCTCACTTTAGCTGTAATGCCGACTGTATTTCCAGCATGATGTCAAAAGATTTGCTTGAATGACTTGTGAGCAACGTCATTTTGCTTTCAATTCTGACATCTAGCGTGACATGAACCCGCATGAGCTTCCTCCTTCTGGAACTACGGGTGATGTCATTGCAGAGATGAAACATGGTTTTTCCACCGAGAAAAGAAAGAACACAAAAGCATATTACAGTAACAAAGTTGTGAGTGACACCCTCAATCCCACCATTTGTTCTCATGTGCCAGATTGAAGTGTCACATTACACTTCTCTCCTCAGGTTCTCCTCAGTAATTTAGCTTTTAAAGACTACACCTGTCAAAAGCCTTGATTTCCTCTATGAGGGGTTTTTTTCCCAGCCAGCAGTTAAAGAGAAGTCGACAGATTCATCTTCTGTTTGTTTAGGGTCTTGCCAGAACGATCTATCTCGCTCAGGAGACAGAAATATTGGAATCGATTTTTTGCTGTACACACCAGTAATGTAATATATCAGTGGTGGTGGTGGTGGGGGGGGGGGGGGGTACCCCCGTTCCATTCACTCGACGGACTTGTAAAGGTAAAAAATAATAAGAAAAGAAGAAGCTTTGACACCTTGTTCTGAAACAGTAACCTAAAACACAGTATTGACAACTGTGTGGAGGTACATGAATAAATTGTTTAATCAGGGGTTGGAATACTTGCTGTAGTTCCCTGCTCTGGGCCTGACTGCTGCAGTGCGCAAAGCAGTGTCCAGAAAGGCATTGTTGAATGAGACGAGTGTAAAAAATATTTCAGCCCTGACCTCAATCCCACAAAACATGGGATGAACTAGAATGGAGATTGTGAGCATGGCCCGATCAGTTTGGAAGCAACCATAATTAATTTAGAGGGGGATGTTGATCAGATTTCAAATACAAAGAAAAGCATGTTAAATAAATGAAGCGCTTCCAGAGTGTCACAAGATTTTGGATTACCATAAAGTGAAAAATGTCTGTAATTCTGAATTGTTTAACTGCCTGACTGTTTGAGCTCAAGACATCCACCATAACATTTATTCATAGAATCATTCTTGAAACAAAAGCTTCAAGTACTGAAAATAAATTCATGGCACAGCTGCCAAAACTGACGCTTTGACTAACGCTAGGTTCAGACCGAACATGAATCATCGTGTCACCCCAAGTGCCTTCACCTCAGACAGACCCCCCCTGCCCCCCCCCACACCAAAATGTGAACATAGCTCCTTAATTTGGTGACTGGTGACTGGTTGTTGTGTTATTACTTTGGCTGCTTCATGTTATCGTGGTTGACAATTCACCAGCTGTAAACAAGTCACTCCACTCACTAGTTAGGCCAACTTTTTTACTCTCCATTCTCCAAGCCCACTCCTCTTTTGCTTGATCCCGAGAGGTACCGGAAGCCAGCTGCGTTGTATGTGCTACCTCTCGGTGCCCATAGATCACCGCATGCTTGTGATGTAGTAAGTACATTTTCAATGCTGATTGGCTGTCGACAACGCGATGCTGCTTCGATCAAACATATGTAAACAACTTCAAACACTTTACCCGCAACGCCGAGTGTGCCATCCCGCCCGACTGCGCGGACTGCATTGACTATACATGGGAATGCACCACCACAAACACTCAACTCACGTTCACTCTGACCACAGCATGACACTAACACCCATCCATCCATTTTCTAATCTGCTTCTCCTCACAAGGGTCATGCTGGTGCCAATCCCAGCTGCCTTCGGGCAGTAGGCGGGGTACATCCTGAACCGCTTGCTAGCCAATCGTGATACTAACAGGCCAAGTGCATTTGATGGATGAAAACTCAATCGCAGCATAACCCTAAAAAGATCCTAAAAACAGCGAGAGATTAGCCTCATTCAGTAGCATGTATCAAGGATGTTTTGGGAGACATTGTTTTCAAATAGCAGTCCACAGCTGCCAACTCTAACAGAGACCCAGATGCCACCAGCCAAGTAACTGCGCACTCCAACATATTTGTTCACAGAGGCAGCGGGTCTTGTCACTTTCAATGATTCCATGAACGGCCCCTGCCTTTTCAGACCAAATTGTCAGCCTGTAAGCATTTTTAATACAGACCCGAATACCTTATTTGCCATTGGTCAGAGGGTTTGGCTTCAGAGCCGTGCTCATGGGGAGGTACAACTGCTGTGTAATGTGTTTGGCAGCTCGCGTCAAGCCGAGACAGGAGTGGAGATTTTCTGCCTGGCTGAGAGGGGACGCCGACCGCATGAGGCTCACACACTACAGCTCATTACCCATTGCTGCCCTCAAACGCCATAGCTGTCTGTTGCTCTTTGTCACAAAGACTGTTTGAATTTCTGTGTGATCGTTCATCTCTACTGTTTTCTTATTTTCGGCTGAAAAATGGTTAGTTGCAGCTGGGCTGGTGGCGAGATAGTTTCAAGATTGACAGATAATTAAGCATTTTTCATTTCCATATTTCTTTTGATGCTGAGATTGAGTACTCGACTTCTTGGTTCAGCTGTAATTGTATTAGTCAGTTGAGGTCACAAGATAACATGCATGATTAGCACATTTTTCAGGCACATCAAGAAAGAACAAAATGAAAAATCTTCATTGTGTTTGCATTGTCTGATATGTGGTTCTTATCATTTGGTTTTTTTTTAGTTTACTTCTGTCATCAATAAAAACACTAGGTGTCACAAAAGGAAAACGTAACAAAACAACAATAAGTCAAGCATAATCCTGTTATCATTTGTATTACTTTTATTTTATTATCAGTGGTACTTATACATGCACAATCATTTTGAGTTGAACTCAAAACATCATTTCAACTGTTTTCGTTGTGTAAGGTCTAATTTACTTGAGTCATGGAGAACTGCAGAGAAGGAAATTCTGCTGCTGTTTCTCTGATGTCTTATAAATCAATGCAACATCACTGCAGAGCTCAACCTTGTTTCTGTGGATGTACTTGGTGACTTCTTCCTCCAAAATTTGAGAATCTCTCACCACACCGCCTGACCCAACCCCCACACCTGCATGCTACAAGTACACTTGAAGAAACGATGAAAGAAGGCCAACACCTTATGTAACAGTTATTTTATTTTATTCATAGATGTACTATGTACTATTGTCTACTGTGTACTAAAGCTGTAAAAACTTGCTGTTTCCTTGTTCAACGTGTGTGTGTGTGTGTGTGTGTATATGTGTGTGTGTGTGTGTATATATATATATATATATATATATATATATATATATATATATATATATATATATATATACTACACTGTATATGCATGAGAAAAATGTCACTTACAACTATTGCTGTGAGGTATTATAACTCAGCTATCCATTACTGCCATCTACTGGTTGAGAGTAAAAATAAAACAACAACCGTTGACGGTTTTTCCACTTCAGTCCCCATGTGCCGTTTCCAGTGTTGCAAGCGTTCAGTTGTGTTTAATGTTTCATGAACTTTGCTGCCTCAGCAATAATATTTGTACATGATACATTAAAAATACTAAGCCAGCATACTGCTCTTAGAAGTGTTTGAGAAATAAATTCCATGTTGTCCCATTATCCCAGTCTTTCATGACAACAATAAAGTAGCCATGTATACCAAAAACGTTCAACTTTGAGACATAACCGTACTCTCAAGAATCATGTAATTACTTTTCTCCAGTTAGTATTACTTGTGATTATTTTTGGTATTTCTATAATTATTTTGAATACACATTTTGTTTGAGCTCATGCTTGACTCTCAAATCAACAGCTAATTCAATCTATCTGTACACGTCACCCTACCTCTTTTGTATCTGCAGTTTAAAGATCTTGAGCGCCTTACTTATGGCTTGATTACAGGTATCAAATAATGGCTGCAGCTGGCGCATGGCTGTGCATAACACTGCCATAACTCATAAACGTTGCATTATCACAGAAGCAAAAAGCACAATGGGTTAGGCAAAGAGGATCTGTTTCAAAAGTACTGGCCCCATGCAGTGCCAAAATGTAAGAAAACACGGAGTGACTGGCGGCAGGGGAATAATCACGCACTTAAAAGCAACAGGTTGATACACTGTATCCGCACTCACAACAATTCACCTGCCGCCATCATTCAGCAGCGCCATTCACAACCTTGCCATCTTTTTCTGCCTGAGCAAATGGACATGTCAGCACTGACTGTGCCGTATTGATCGAGCCTCAGGTGCAGAGTGGAGACTCCCGCTGAACACCTTACCTAACACTTTTTTTATGGCAATTTTTCAAAACCAGACACTGTTGCTTCAACAACATGACGATCTTTGCCTCTTTAGAACTCAGCGTGGGTAAACACGAGGCTGAAAGCTGCCGCGCACTCCTTTAGAAATCACAACAAAACAAGCTTTAACTGTAGCTACATGCCTTTCAGTGCCATGCAAACACAGAGCTGATGTGATCCAGGCTAACCCCAGTGGCCACTGTGGTCACACAAGTGTGGTCTGTTGACAGCTCCTGTTAGGACTCCATTGTGTGGACATGGCCATAGAAGACAGGAGAGGAGCTAGTTCAAGCACAAAGAGGACATAGGTACACGCTTTCCTCTGTCTCATTCCAGCTGCTCCTTCTTTTGGATGCTGCACTGCCAATCAACCTCAATGAATGGAGAACCCCGACTTGTCTCCAGCTCCAAGTACTGCAGAAGTCCAGCGACAGGGGCTCAGTGCACCCTTGATCCACTAAAGACAGGTGCAGGTCAAGATATGAGCGTCTTATAATGGTGCTGACAGACAAGTTGCTCTCCGAGTCGCTGGATGGAGGTCTCGGGCTTCCTTTAAACGCTCCAGCCACACTTAAATGCACCCGGTCATTTGTCACAGCGTAACTGCTGGAGCAAAGGTGCTGTTGTGTCTTGTCAGTTTGCACATGTTCAAAGCAAATGAAATAAAATACTGCCGTGGAAAGGATGTACCTGTTTTTGGAAATGGATTTTCCAACCCTAACTCGGCTCTCTAGTAAATCCGTGTTCATAACATCTTCAGTAATAAACATCAACAGTAACGTCATCAAACATCTGCTCGGTAAATTTTTAAAATAGACACAATTTCAGTTACTTATAATCTTCTCAGCAAAAACGTAAATGCTTCTACACTCAAATTAAAATGCTCATACTGACAATAGCATTGATGTGCCAAACATTCATCATTCATTGTTTCGGAAAACTTGCACATAATTTAACTTGACAACATTTCAACTTTTTTTTTTTCCAGTTTCACCCAAAGATTCACTACGAGCACGACTTGAACGTTTTTCAGTCTCCAGTCAGATTGCGCTGATGTCATCCCAATTCTAATTGAAGCCCATTGTGGACTTATTTGAGAGATTATATTGGCGATAATACATAAAAATAAATACATGAATAAATAAAAAAGAAGAAGAATGAACATCTGCGTGGTATCTAGGATGGCTAAAAAACATAAAAATAAAAATCTGGTGTTTCAGTGCATTTTGTTGGATTCTTGTGCAAGTCCTGTGCTTTATTTTCTTGTTGGGCACTTCATTAAATTGTCCAGTTTTTAGAAGATTCAAAATCTTAAGTGCATCCTACAGTATGAAAATGAACTAAAGTTAATACATTTACTACACACACCGATTAATAAGACAAGGCAAAAAAAAAATCTCAAAACCTAAATCCGCAACGCATTACATTCATTTCTAAAAGGTTTCATATTGTATGTAGGGAGCCATAATAAGCCTTACTATATTTAAAAAGACAGAGGTCGTTCAGGTCAGTGAGACAAAGGCCTTTATAAGGAGAGTGGAAGCCCTGTGTGCCAGGGATGACAGATGCAGAGACGCGATTGGCCTATTCCCGTACGGATGGGATTTGCTGTCAACAAGTCCCAATTAGTCCAATCAGAGTGGAAGGAAACAGCAGAGAAAGGTTACTTTGTCAGTGCCGCTGTTTGTGAAGCTGGAGGCAAAAACAAAACACAATCGTTAGCTCATTCTTCCCGTACATCGCGTTCTATGGGGGCAAATTAACCCGGTCTTGTTGTAGCATCGCTTTGTTGACACACGCTGCAGCAAGGGCCACATTGTTTCAGCTTTAAATGTTGCTGTTGATGTAAATACTGCCGTCTGCTTTGCTTTTGTGCTTTTGTATGGTAGTCGATGAGCGGGTCTACTTCCTGACACAAATGTGTCATCGAGAGCCTTTCAAATGAACAAACACTGCCATGATCTAAGCAAGCAGCAGTTCACATGAAAGTCCATGTGAGAACATTCAAGTGAGGGCACCCACGAGGAAGTCTGCAGTCCAGAGAATGGATACAAAGCCTTTGGACAATAAACATGGCATAAAATTGTGAGAAATGTTCCGAGGCACTGCAGGAAACAAACAATTGAAGTTGTGATGAGTGGAAAACTGAGATTGTCCGGCGACCAGTTCAGGGTGTAGCCTACCCTGGCTCTTGCCCAACGTCAGCTGGGATAGGCTCCAGCATGTCCAAGTGTGGATAAGCGATACAAAGAATGGATGGATGGATGACTATAAAAACCAGAAGAAATTATCACTTTTTAATGATGAATAATATTACATGACTGAAGAATAACATTGGGGAGGAAAATCAGATGGACACCGAATCGTAATCATTCTTGGAATTAAAAAGGACATGAATTAGATTCTCACATCTCCTTTCGTCAAGGCAAATAACTGTTGGGTGACCTTGACCAACCTTCTAATCAGCGGGGACTGAATGAGTGACAGGACATTGATCCTTGACCCAAGGAAGTCATATTGCTGGAAAGGAACTGAAGATCTGATTCAGTCTGAGTTTATCAGCAGAGTCAGAATAGCTAGGATGGCAGAGGTGAAGATAGATTTGTAATTGGGAAGGTGGAGTAGAGACGTCTGTGGACCTCCTCCTTGATATGCATGATGTGTCTCTGTCAGAGCACATAGCAATACGGTTCCAAAATACACTGCTAACCGTTAGCATGTTTGCCTCACAGTGCAGAGGTGCAGGGTTCGATTCCACCTCCGGCCTTCCTGTGCGGAGTTTGCATGGTCTCCCCGTGCCTGTGTGGGTTTTTTCCGGGTACTCTTTACTTCCTCCCGCATTCCAAAAACATGCAGGCGGGCTTTGGAACACTCTAAATTGTCGCTCTGTGTGAGAGTGGCCACAGATGTTTGTTTTGTCTCTGTGTGCCCTGCGATTGGCTGCCAACCAGTTAAGTCTGTCCACGCCGACTGCCCGAAGACAGCTGGGATAGGCTCCAGCATGCTCCGCCTTGTGAGGATAAGCGATCAGAAAATGGATGGATGGATAATTAGTAAACACCACTCTGTTGTCAACTCAAAATAAAACAATTTACAGCGTTTTACACACACAGTGGACAATTTCCGTGCCTTCATGCACTAATACAACGCAACACCGGAGCATTATCAAAAATTCTGTTTTTGCAATATTAATGTGTAGTTGTCACTGACAATGTCAAGGATATTCAACCAAATATTACAAAACAGCCACAGGAAAAAAAAACAAATTGCAGAATTTTAGTATTTCTTGTCTGACAGTGTCAAGACTTATCGTTGTGCAACTTTTGATAAACATTTTGCTTTTGTCACACTAGTTTGTGCATGTTCAACAAACATGGCAAAGTATAAAAGACATAATTTACTGGTGGCAGTCAAATATTTGAATGTAAGTGGATCCCCCTGTGCTTGAGGTTAATAGTCACTTCTAAAGGAGCTCTGTTTTTACTTTGGTATGTCTTAAAGTGACACTGAAGAATCACTTTAAGATAAAGGTTTGCTGCAAGCACAGAAGGAAGACTACCTGACCGAGAAAAGTAGCTGAACATTGTACCGTTTGCAAACATACCAAAGACCTAAAAGTCTGTACACTGTAAAGCTGGACGATATAACCCAATCCAGCCTCTCTCCTGTACAAGATCAACTGAAGGGTCCCATTGTGGCTGCCCACCCCAAATGATGGGTCAAAGCCTAAACTGCAAAGCAGTCTCTAAAGTAAGAAAGTTTCGGGATGGTTTTAAATACAGCATAGGTGGACTATTTACAAAATTTTGCTTGTCCGACATTCATCAATGTCCTGGGCACCCGTCAGTCATCGTCAGTCTGTCATTTTTTTCAAGCCAAACTAAACTGTAATTGTCAATCAGTCAGTCCAACATGTTACTTTAACTGTACATCCAGTTTGATTAAAATGCCTCAAAGTGTTTCCCTATCTTGTCAACAATACAATACATCTGTATTTATATAGCACTTTCACAAGAGAAGCAACCCTGCTGTCTTCAGCCTCACGAACAAACACACAAGACAGGCGGGGTGTATACCTGTCAGTCATCAGCAAGATGGGCGCCCGTCAGTGTTGCAGAAGAGGTCCGTCCGTGTTAGACCCAATTAGTGAAAATGTGAGGGAGTAAAACAGCGTATTCTCCCTCTCACTGTATAGTCTATGGCTTGAACACTCATTAATGTTAATCCAAACACATAGTGTCAACACTCCATTTTGTGGCTGTAACACACGATTGGATGTTGAACATTTAACACTTCAGGAAATATTATTTTAACACCACCTATTGTGGATGCCTATAGACACTTTTTCGGTGTTAAAATTAACACCACCACATCAGATTTGCAGTGTATCCAGGACTTAGATTGAGAACGTAAAAGA